>SJYC01113935.1:0-10148 GCA_006408675.1 Madoqua kirkii | reverse complement strand
TTTTTTTTTTTTTTCTGCAATCAACTGGTGGTGGTCGTTGTTCTTTAGTTGCTAAGTTGTGTCTGACTCTTTTGTGACCCCATGGACTATAGCAATCAGAGCAATATGAAATTTCATGGCAGGATTTCTCTTACTAAGCGGAGGGGGGGGAATTATGGATACATGTTAAAGACATATTGGAGAAATGACTAAATATTCCTGAGATCCTTTTTTGTGCACCTTCAGAGAACCATCCGTACCTTACAACCTGTGGTTTTCCAACACCGAGATCTTCACTAAACAGCAGGGAATGAAAAGTTGATATGAGAGTCTTCTTTAAGGGCATCAGATAGATGCCTAGGGTTCCTTCTCCTCATCCCTGCGGACAATGGGCTGAGAGTCCATCCACCCGAGTCTGTGGACTTGTCTTCTCATTGTCCAATCTCCTCGCAGCGTATAAACTCTGCCTTTGGCAATTCCCCCCACACTGAGGAGAACTGTGTATTCTTTAAGAGCTGAATGCTTTTCTCAGTATTCCAAGTAGCTAAGCACAGGGCCTGGTTCATGACTGGCTGCATGGGATAGTGGGAAAAAAATGAACCACAGGAAGTCAAGTCAGGGGAAGGGAACAGAGAAGGTTTGTGGACATCGGGTTTTTATTAGAATACTGTGTTTACTTGAAGGGTCCCTTATTTTAAACAAATTGGAGAGGCCTGGGGAGAGAGTAACCAAATGATTGAAAGAATTGCATGTGGGTTATTTAGCTAAAGGTTTTATAAGACTTCACTTAACTTAGGGGGAGGGAAATTGCTTTGCTTCAATGCCATGCATTTTTCATCTGTTTGTGTTTGAATAGCAAACCCAAACTGGATTCTCTTCAGGGCCTGGAACCCCAGTGGGTGCTAGGGAATATGTGTGGAATGAATGATTTAGTGTTTTCCTTCTGAGTTGCTGATTCCTGACTAGCCAAGATGCTGTCTTCCTCTTTCAAGGGCTGGTTATGCTAAGAGGCTGGAAGGACACAGGGAAGAAGATTGATTTATAAGTCAGGTACAATCACTGTATTCAATATCTGGGAAGATATCTCTAATGAGTGGGGTATGTGTGTGTATAAGTGTGTGTGTGTGCATATTGCATGTGTTTGAGGGAATAATATAAGAATATTTTAGGAAGAAAGCTCTTTTCCAAATAAAAATGGATCTGGCAGCCCTAAAGGAGCTGCTGAGAGTATTGTTAGGCATACAGCTGGGGCCACTGGCAAGGCATCTGGGATGGTTTGAGTAACAGGGTGGGTGGGGGGTGGGTCTTAGAAGCTTGCTCATATAGGTCCTGCCTGTCATTGCTGGTTTGCTGTTGCCCTCTGCTGGCCAAACTGTTGAAGTCCCAGGAAACTGCAAATCTCCCTGAGCAACTAGGATCTTGGTTTCCATGAAGTCTGGGCCCCTTCTCCAGCAGAAGGAAAATGCAGTTAGCGCCGAGGAACAGCGGTGATGGGAGGATGTGGCCAATCCACTGCCAGCAGAGACAGGCTGTCATCCACCGAGGGGATCTTATGATTCTAGCTTTTTATTCCACATTCTGCTCATTTGCTAAGACTTTGCTCTCTCTTTGGCTCTATGCTGGGCACAGCGAGGGAACCCACACAGGGTTCAGTCACTGTCTCTACACCAGAGGGTCTTCCATCAAGTTTGGGGAAAATGGAAAGACAAGTACAGAAAGCTGTGACTGAGGCCACAGCTGAAATGCTTGTGTGCATTTAAAGAGCGTGTGTTCGACTCTTTGAGACCCTATGGACTGTAGCCTGCCAGGATCCTCTGTCCATGGGATTCTCCAGGCAAGAATACTGGTGTGGGTTGCCTTTTCCTTCTCCAGGGGATCTTCCCAACCCAGGGACTGAACCCTCATTTCTTATGTCTCCTGCATCGAAAAATGTGTTCTTTATCACTAGCACCACGAGAGAGATGCAATCTACTAGGGGTGAGGGAACTGAGGCGAAGGCACCATTAAACAGACAGAATTTAATATGAAAACTCGAAGGATAGGTGATTTTTAACTTATTTTTTAAAAAATATCTTACTATTACTCAGCCACACACACACACAGAGGAAATAATGCTATTTCTAGCAACATGGATGGACCTAGAAATTGTCATAAGACCTAGAGATGTCACTAAGTGAAGTCAGAGAAAGACAATATCATATGATACCACTTATATGTGAAATCTAAAAAGATACAAATGAACTTACTTACAAAACAGAAATAGGGTCACAGACATAAAAAACAAACTTATGGTTACAAAAGTGGGTGGTGGCAAGGGGATAAATCAAGAGTTTGGGACTAAAATACACTTAGTACTATACACAAAATGAACAGTCAACAGAGACCTGCTGTGTAGCTCAGGGAACTACACTCAACATCTTGTGGCAACTTATGATGGAGGAGAATGTAAAAATATGTGTGTGTGTGTGTGTGTGTGTGTGTGTGTGTGTGGCTGAATCACTTTGCTGTATACCTGAAACTAACACAACATTGTAAATCAACATATTTCAGTGCAAATTAACAGTATAATCTCTTTTATCATATGAGCAGAGCATTTATCATAAAAATTAAATATTGATTAATGAAAGCATGGAGCCTCCCTGGCGGCTGAGACAGTAAAAAATCCACCTGCAATACAAGAGACCCAGGTTCAATCCCTGGGTCGGGAAGATCCCCTGGAGAAGGGAGTGGCAACGCACTCTAGCATTCTTGCCTGAGATTTCCATGGACAAAGGAGCCTGGCGGGCTACAGCCCATGGGGTCACAAAGAGTTGGGCACGACTAAGTGATTTTCACCATCAATGAAAGCATGAGAAGAAACGAAAATCACTTGAAAGCCTACCACTCAGAAAGGATCAGTGCTCACATTTTGATCTACATGCATTTTTTGTCATCATTGTTTCAAAATTGGAAGTACACTAAGGTGCTGCTCTGTACCCTGCTCTTCCTCTTCCTTTTGGTGTGAACATTTTCCCAGTTTACTGGTTTATTTATTTATTTATTGGAAATGTGCTATTTTATGGAGGAGTATTTCTATGTGTGAACCAAAAGATGAGATTCTTTAAGCAGCACGAGGCAAAGCATATAGATTGTACTGTACGAGAACTGTTAAATCTTTCCAAAACCTTTTTTAATTTTTTACTGGAGGATAATTGCTTTATAATGGTGTGCTCTGCCAGACATCAATAAGAATAAGACATAGGTATACACATGTCTGCTCCCTCTTGAACCTCCCTCCCACTTCCCACCCCTGCTACCCCTCTAGGTTGTCACAGGGCACTCAGCTGAGCTCCCTGTGTCATACAGCAAATTCCCAGGGGTTATCTGTTTTACACAGGGTAATGCATGTGTTTCAATGCTACTCTCTCCAGGAATTGCTACTTCTTCATTAATTCATTCCAGAACTATTTTGGGGAAACCTACTACTTTGGAGACAGAATGATAAGACCTGACTCTGTGACGTTTACCGTATAGGAGAGGAGACTGACATTAACAAGATAATCACAGAAATAACTATAAAATTGCATTTGGGATAAGTGCTGTGAAGAAGAGATGTGAAGTTTCTGAAAGTACATATTAGAAAGGAGAAATGGTCACGGAGGTGGGAAAGCTTGCCAGAGTAAGGAGTCACTGAGCTCAGCACTGCAGGAGTTAAGTAGGTAAAGAAGGTTAGGAACAACATGGCTGGCAGGCAGAATATCACAGGCAAAGTCCCTTCAGTAGGACTAGGCATGGTGAGTCCTGGAAACTGAAAAAAGATCCCGGAGAAAGGAGTGCAGAGACTTGGCCTGAAATGACACTGAAGAAATGGTAAGGTCCAACTCTGCAGAACCTCAGACTAGGTGATTTTTTTTGGTCATGTCTCCTAAGAACCATGGAGAGATATTGAAGTATTTGAAGCCAGAATTGGGAGGTAAAGACCAAATTTGTTCTTAAAATGGTTTGCCTCATTGCAGTATCATGATGAGGCTGGGAAGGAACTAAAATGTGTAGACGAACCACGTCCAGGTGGCTAATAGCCCAAGCCCAGTGAGAAGAGAACTGCAGTTGTCCAGGCAGGAGATTTGGGAAGACTGGATTAGGATGTTGAACGTCAGGATGGAGAGAAGTGAGTGGTTTTGAGAGGTATTTGAGGAGTAGAATGTTTAGGACTTAGCATGTGAGGTGAAGAAATGAGAGAAAAAAGACTCCTAAGTCTTGGAGTCTTTAAGGAGGATTTCCCCCTAAGATAGAGAATGCTGGAAGAGGTCAAGGTTTGGAGGGGATGGTCATGGATGCTGTTTCACAGAGGTAATGATTCCAGGACGGGTATAGACCATCACATCAGCTCCTTCCAGAGGTGGCTTTTACCACACTTGTACACCACACTGAAAAGTCCTTTATTTGAGTGTTCGTGGTCCCAGGGAGAGAGCTAACACTATGCCTGTATTTGCTGTCTCCATACTTATTTCAGGTCCTTGAACTACTGTTTGCTCTGTGTAAATCATTGGACGAGTCATTTATTGTAATAGTCTCTGAACCTTAGTTTTTTTTTCTTTAAAATGAAGCTAATAGCATCTAGTCCAAAGGATTGTTGGGAAGATTAAACAAAAGCATTGATATTCAAGGGCTTTGTGATCCTCCATGAACTGCACAGAATCATATTGATATTCTTATTCCTATATTTGTTCTGAACATTACCACCAAACTTAAATTACATTAATACTAGGAATATAAAATTCAGTGTTTTCTCCAAGAGTTCTTTGGGAAGAAAAGGTGTGATTGAAGTCTAAATAAATAAATATACCACCCAGAAGCTAGAGATGGTGGCCCCAAACTATTTATAAGCCTGTGTGTTTACTTGGATTCCAATTTTCCCAACATGAAAATTATGCAGAGTCTGTGTCACAGCAGAGCACTCTGTGTTCCTAAAAAGAACTCTCTTTTTTTCCTCCTGAATCCATCCTTTACCTTTTAAAATAAATCTCATTATGGAGTGCTGACATTTTCAGTAAAACCTTCAACCAAAATCTGAGATATTTTAGACTAAAAACAAGCCTGGTTTATTAGGCACAGCTTATAACTTGCTGCTAAGTAGATACAATCTATTTAGAGAAGTTTATGTAGATAGCTGATAAAACATTTCAGAATCCTCATCTTTTTCTGTCTAAGCCAGAGTGTTAAACAGATTATCGAGAATTCTCTCTTCTCTTGGTGGAGTAGAGTCTTGCAACATTGTTGGAGTGGATGGAAGCCATAGGACCAAGATTTAAACCAGATCTCTTGACTCTACATCATTAACTCTACCTCCATATTCTAGCTGAATGACTTTAGGTGTGACCTTCTTCCAAGGGTGACTGGGAGATTTAAAGCTAATGGCCAGAATATAATAAGGCCACAGCCTCATGGTCCTTTCTTTCTATGTCTGTTTCTCAATATTTCTACCTCCTTCATCTCCTCTTTTCTCTTCTTTATGTATCCTTCTGTTCCTCCTCCCGTTGATTTAACTCCTAACTTTGTCTTCCCTGTCTTTGAACTATATAGAGGAAGGGCATATATTGGGTTATCCAAGGTCACCTAGCGACTTAAGTCACTCAGGCGTGTCTGCTACTTTGTGACCCATGGACTGTAGCCCGCCAGGCTCCTCTGTCCATGAAATTCCCCAGGCAAGAATACTGCAGTGTGTTGCCATATCCCTGCCAAAAATAGTAACAGCTCCTTTATGAACCACTGATTGAGAAGTTTGCCCCTGAATCCTCTCCCCAAACTTATGAGATGAATATGGTACTGTCTCCATTTCACAGATAAGAAATGTGAGCTATAGACAGCCTTGGTGTCCATTCTGACGTGTCAAGATTCACATGGTATCAGTTACTAAACCTCTTATATATCATTCCTTCTTACAAATGATGGTAAGAGCTGAAAATGAAAATGGATCAGAATGCTTTGAAAAATTATAATGGGGATACAAGTTTACACAGGAGTTTAAGAAATCTTTGAATGAGGCATTCAGGACATGACTTGGACATCGAGTTTTCTCAGCCTGCTATAAAATGGTGCTGGGCAGATGCCAGACCATTAGACTGGATCCTGAAACGGAAAGGGTGCCATTTAACAACGTCAACAGGGGGGTGACGTCACTCCTTTTGTATTTTAAGAATAGCACTGAGGTTTTGTGTGAGAATGGATGGGAACAGGGTGACCAATCTTAACCTTTACATTAGACTGATGATTTGTAGTGGGAATTCAGATATGTATCAATCACAAATCATCCTTTTCAGTCTCTTGAAAGTGAAATGTAAGTGTCAGTCGCTCAGTTGTGTCTGACTCTTTGTGACCCCATGACCTGTAGCCTGTCAGGCTTCTCTGTCTGTGGAATTCTCCAAGCAAAAATACTGCAGTGAGTAGCCACTCCATTCTCCAGGGGACCTTTCCGACGTAGGGACTGAACCTGGGTCTCTTGCATTTCAGGCAGATTCTGTAACATCTGAGCCACCAAGGAAGCCCAGTCATCCTTTCCAGTTTCTTAGGAAGACAAAATATGCACTGAAAAAGTTATAAGTCACACAGTGCTATACACAAAGGCTGTAGCAGACAGATAGCAAATGCTATGGGTGAGAGGAGTTTCAGACCATGCTCACTTTTAAAAAATAAGCCATTTCTTTCACTCTGTCTGTTCTCTCTGTTGAATAGATTCTTAACTCTCAGAATATTTCATTGCATACCCTGAAAGACTCTGAAATCCGAAGCAAGTCAACTCAGTTAACACTTATCTAGTGTCTGCTTTGTCTTTGGCTGGTAAGAATCATATTTCACTCATTTCACTGTATTTCCACCACAGGAAAATGATAAAATGAGCTCAATATGATAGAATAGCTTGGGCGGGGGTCAGTGAACCTAAATTCAAGTCTCCATTTTATCTTCATTCAGCAATTTGACCTTTGAAGATTAGCATAAACCAATGCTTAGTTGTCCAGATTGAGTTGAAATTAAGAGATATTTTTCCTGTCCTTTGAGAAAGATGGGCTCCATGAAGGTTTTCTAGAGAACTGGGAAGATGTGGAGGAGCAGGAATCAGTTGACTGCCAGTGTGATACAATCTTGCTATTCCCCTGATGGAACCTGTCAAGGATAATCATCTCTGAGCTCTGCAGGCATAAAACATTTTCCTGTGACCCTCTGCCTCCCTCCTTCTTTGGTCACAGGGCCAGAACGAGAGAGAGAGCGAGCAGATGACTTTTTTCAACTCCTCTTTCTTCCAAGGTGATAAACCTCATCATTTTCTGTGTTAGCAGATATGTTTCAGCGAAGACGATTAATTTGGAAAAATTATGCCATCAACTTTTCTTCTCTGTGGTGATTTTTACAGGATAGACCACTGGAACAATGAGAAGGAGAGGATTTTGCTGATCACAGAGAAGACTCTCTTAATTTGCAAATATGACTTCATCATGCTCTGCTGTGTGCAGTTGCAATGGATCCCCCTGAGTGCTATCTACTGCATCTGCCTGGGCAAGTTTTCCTTCCCTGCAATGTCATTGGACAAGTGAGTGTGATGTCTTAGACCTGGGAAAGTGGTGCAGTGGGGGTGGGGCATGCAGAGAAAACGATCTCAAAATTCAGTTCTCCCTGTAACCTGGGAGAAGCCAGGGGAGAACAGGGAAGCTGTAGTTGAATTTATCAAACAGTCCTGAGTTCCTGCTCTATGTCAGACGTTCACGGATACGATTTTAACGTTTCACAATTTACATAGTACTTTAATATGAGTGCCTGACAAATGAATGGTTGAATGTAAAGTGGAAAGAGCTGGAGGGACATGGAAGACACGTTACTCACCTAGTTCATATGACAGAGATCAGAGAAGCTTTCCTGGAGGAGCGCTTGGGATATTTGACTCGGGGTAGGAGTCAGTCACAGAACAAAAAAAGCTTAAGAATATGCCAAGCAGAAGGAAGAGAGAAGTCAAAGAAATGAAGGTGGGAAAAAGTGAAATGCCTCCAGGAAATTGAATTATTCTCTGAAGCGTAATGGACAGAACCCATGAGAGCTAACAGCACTTCTTGAAAGAAGTCTCTTTAGAGATTTAGTGGAGGGAACACCAGCTCTCTTGGAGATATCCAGGAGACCTGATGAGGTTTATGGCAGGGGATTGCTGAACTGAGTCAGTGCTTGAGATGGGCTCAGAAGGAACTGAGTTTCTTTGACATTTTAAGTCTGAGCCAGAGGATAGCCATCTTCCTCTGAACTGTAAGCTCTCCGAGGGCAGGTGTCTTTGGTTATTGTCATTGTTGTTCTTTAAGCACCTGGTATTGGGCCTAGTATATAGTAAGAACTGAAAAATCTAAAATACTGAAAAAAACATAGGTTGATCAAGTGACTGGTTTTCTTTTCATAAAGCATATCATATCAAAGACCAACTTTTTATTTCTTCTTTTCACGGATGCTAGAAACAATTGATTCAGTTCACTAACTTTTTGAACTGGTAGATTTTTAAATATCATATGCACATTGTAAACATATATTTAAACATCATAAAAGTTAGTACTGTCAGCATCTCTCTCCTATCCCAAATCTTATGTTTTCCAGAATTATCTCCATAGGAGATAATCAACATTTTCATGTTTTTTTTTTCCCTTTTGAGAAATAGTCTGTAAATATATAAGGATAAAATTGTCTTTCATGCATATATGCATGTTTTATATATATTTACAATATTTATCAATGCAAATATTTATCACAAATTATTTTACAATAGGTACACATATCGTAAAATACTTTGTTTCAAGCTATTTTACCCAAAGATATACCTTGGAGACACTATTATATAATCATGGAAAGATTAACTTCAGTCTTTTTAATACTACGAAATATTCAATTTCAAGCCTAATCTATTTATCTAGCCCTGTATTAATGGGCATTTAATCTTTTCTACTACAAGCAAAGCTATGGGCTTCCCTAGTGGCTTAGTGGGAAAGAACCTGCCTGCCAATACAGGAAACTAGGGTTCAATCCCTGGGTTGGGAAGATCTCCTGAAGAAGAAAATGGCAACCCCACTCCAGTATTCTTGCCCGGAAAATCCCATGGACAAAGGAGCCTGGTGGGCCACAGTCTGTGTGAGCTCACAGAGTCTGATAACAGCAACAACAACAGGACTTTTCATAAATATGCAAATATATTTGTAATGTAAATTTCCACAAGTGGAAACATTAGGACAAAAGTCCTGTAATTTTAGTGGTAGATGCTGCTGAATTGCCTTCTAAACAAGCTACAACTTGTTATGCTCCCATAAGTGTGAATCCTTTCTCATGTACCCTCAACAAGATCGTATTTTATGAAACTCTTTCTTAGCCAGTGAGATGAAGAAAACTATTTTTATTTTAATTTCCATCACTAGAATTCAAAGGAAGTTGAGGATGTTTCTCTTATGTTGGAAAGTAGTTTTATCTACATTTCTGTGAACTGCCTATTTTTGGCCATATTACATTTTTTTTTTCTGTTGAAACATTGATCTTTTAAAATTGATGTATAAGAGATCTTAATATATGAAGGAACTTGGTCCTGTTTCTGCCATATATTATTGCAAATATTTTCCCCATTTATCATATTTCTTTTAACTTTCTAATGCTATATTTATTCTCTTTGAGTTTTAGGTTGTTAAACGTATCATTCTTCCAAGTTTCTAAGTTTATGTCTTTTTGAGAAAGGTTTTCTCCACCACTGAAATTACAAAATATATTTCCAAGTTTTCTTCTATTGTTTTTATAAATTTTTTGGAAAATATTTATTGGTTTATTTATTTGACTGTGCCAGGTCTTTAGTTGAGGCATGTGGAGTCTTCGATCTTCATTGTGGCATGTGAGATCTTTAGTTGTGGCATATGGGATCTACTTCCATGACCAGGGTTCAGACCTGGGCTCCCTGGATTGAGAACATTGAGTCTTAGCTATTGGACCACCAAGGAATTTTATTATTAAAAGTACTTAAATTTATGTTTCATCTGGAATTTATCTTAAGTAAGGAAAAAGATAAGCCATCAACTTTATTTCTTTATCCAGATGGCAGACTAGATTTCTCAACATCATTTATTCAATTCTTCCCTTTATCAATAAATATTGTATGTGATCATGTATAATTGTGTTTATTCTGAGTT
>SJYC01113933.1:0-26414 GCA_006408675.1 Madoqua kirkii | reverse complement strand
TAAACTATGAGAGTTGGTGATGGACAGGGAGGCCTGGTATGCTGCAATTCATGGGGTCGCAAAGAGTCAGACACGACTGAGTGACTGAACTGAACCTGTCTCTTATACACATCTAGATGTGTATAAGAGACATTCTCAATAATAAACTCATCCCTATTATTTTTTTTACAAATGCTTTTTAAATTATGAAAATATGCTAACACATTTACAAGAGACCTGGAAAATACAGAACAAGGCACATGTAGTTCGACTATATATTACAATTACTTTTTTAACTAGAAAAATTAAGATTTTTAGTTGAAGTCTCAATATCAAACTCAAAAATTAATAGAATGAATATGCAGAAAAGTCAAAGGATATAGTAGACCTGAAAAACACTATGAACCAATTCAATATAGTTAAGATTTTACAATTTTCACACCTCAGTAGGATAAAAGTTCTATTCCGGTTTCCATGGACTATAAACTAGGAGACACTGAAACATATCCAGTTCATAAGACCAGGTACAAGAATTTGATGGTCATTTTAAGACATCGTTTTATATTGATCTCTGACATAATTCCACAGTGACAAAAGAACAGACTCTGTGTGATTTCAATATCTATCATTCATTGTTAAAGTTGCTTAAAATTACCATTATTAGTTAGATTATGTTTATGTAAAAAGTGTGCTTCTCCTTGATAGGCCATCTTCATCAATTATACTAAACCTCCATGTGAAACATAAGGCATCTACATATTCATACTCCTCTCACATTCTCTCATCCTTTACCTCCTTTCTTTCATTAGTCTTCTCAGACAAATTTCATTTTTTATGGCATGTTTTATTTGATTTCCTATGAGGCATCCAATTATTACTATAGAAAGTTGGTGTAATTCCAGCCTTCTTAATTAATTTGTGCAGTTTTATTCAGATTTTCATTCTGGGGTTAGAGTAAGAAAGCTTGTGCCAGCAGCTGGCATGTTGTTAAAAGTTAAAGGTCTTTCTCTGGAACCCTGGGGTAGAAACAGTGTGATGAAGGGATGGTTTTTAAAGTTCTGCTGTTTTTTAGTAAACATCCATGGCAGAGTTGTGGACTAGGGGTAGAATGCTGGATTTTAGTTCTAATTTTACAATGGTTAACTTTGTTTCCTCATCTATCAAAAAGTCACTCATATTGTCATTTTGCTTCATTAATAGCTTTATTGCAGAGTTCTGATGCGATGGTTTAGAAGTACTTTACATATGCCTCAGAGATATCAGGTGTTAACAAGTTCTAATTTTTTTCTCCAGATACAAGTTTTTCTTAGAATGGAACTAAGTAGATTAATTTGAGTGTTACCTTTATTTCCAAGTCAGTTGGCCCTTCTTGATTGGACATTGTCACTAATTTAAGTCAGAGGTCAACCAGTAGCTGGCAGGAAAAGGAGGAAAAGGCAAGAGAAAATCAGCTGCTAATAATCTTAAACTGGCTCCAGAGGAAAGCTTGAACAGAGTGAGCAAATTGTTTTGTTATAAGAAAATGCAAATGACTTAACATTAGTGGGCTTCCCTGGTGACTCAGATAGTAAAGAATTTGCCTGCAATGCAAGAGACCCAGATTTGATCCTTGGGTTGGGAAGATCCCCTGGAGAAGGATGTAGATGGTAATACTGACATTGTTTATTTACCAAGAGCTCTTACCTCCCCTGTGCCATTTGACCTTCAACATCAAGAATAAATAATACAAACTGAATACATTTTAGAGATGAGAGAAGTGAGACCAGGAGAGGTAAGCAGAGATTCAGGCACAAGCAACTATTTAATATTAGAGTTGGTTTCAAAATCAGTTCTTCCAACTTTCCGTTCAGTGTTCCTTTCTTTTAATAATGTTTGATCCCCTTTTTTTTCTCTTCTCCCCTCTAATTCCTCCCCTTCCCTTCTATCCTCTGCCTTCTCTTTCCACCCCTGTTTCTCTCCCTTTGAACTTTCCTCTGTATTTTTTATCTTCTCTCCTTTCCTCCTGTCTATTCCTCTGGGTGAAGGCAGCCACGCTTGTTCATAGAGTTTCTTCTCTTAGGCCACAGAGAGGTCTTTTGGAACTTAGCAGAACATGTGCCAGCATATCCCTTATACTGGTGCTTACAAAACAGAGTTGTTTTGTTTTAGTCACTGCTTTGCCTTTGGCTTAATGTGAAGTGAGAGGGTGATGGGAAGAGACAACTAGAGGCTAAAGATCATTTATGTGTGAGGTGAGATGAAGGA
Organism: Madoqua kirkii; assembly: GCA_006408675.1. Taxonomy (NCBI): domain Eukaryota; kingdom Metazoa; phylum Chordata; class Mammalia; order Artiodactyla; family Bovidae; genus Madoqua; species Madoqua kirkii. The sequence continues at coordinate 24,191 of SJYC01113933.1, read as the reverse complement.
AGATATTCTTTAGATTAGAGCATTCATCAGACAGAAAACCAGGAAATGGCAAAAGGCCTGGCTTATCTTACAGGGTAACTACCTTAACCAGTTGCGAGTACATAGCTTCTTGTACTAGTACAGAGCTTATTGTCTCTTATCTGAGATGAGAACACTAAATCTTATTTCTATCATAATTGGATTCATTCCCAGATTTTAATTAAAATTTAATTTTCATAATCTTGTATCTGTAACCTGTTAAAAAACTGAAGGAGGGAGAGGAAGATTCCATTTCTATGAAATTAACCATAAGGTTAAACCATGACCAATCTTAACTGCACCAATTTTCTTACTGTCTGAATTTAGACAACTCTAATTCCTGGGCTCTCAATTTCTGATCTATAAAATTTCAATTATAAAACTCCACATCATTTCTAACTCATAGTCACTATAGATTTAAATGGTGGATGTGAAAGTGTTTTGTAAATTGTAAAGTATTAAAATAATCATTACTAAAAGAGTTCTAAAAATCCACATTTACTTGATAATGCTCCCATTTAAAAAAATATGCCCACAAGAGATAATGATGAGGAAACTGAGTGGTCAAGTGACTTGTATGTTAACATGTAGGTACATGATGTGTGTGTGTGTGTGTGTGTGTGTGTGTGTGTGTGTGTGTGCTTAGTTGCTTTAGTCCTGTTCAACTTGGTGGGACCCTCTGGACTGTAGCCCTCCAGAATCCTCTGTCCATAGGATTCTCCACGAAGAAATACTGGAGTGAGTTGCCATGCTCTTCTAGAGGGGATCTTCCTGACCAGGGATCGAACCCACATCTCTTACATCTCCTGCATGGGCAGGCAGGTTCTTTACCACTAGCACCACCTGGGAAGCCCATGGTAAGGTCTGAAACATGCAATCCTCTAATCTCAAATCCTTTGTCATGCAGGTAATTCCTACTGGCTATCAAATGCACTGTAATTTTTGTGAATAAATGGCCTCCATGTCATGACTTTTATTCCTATCTGAAGTCTGTAATGAGGAGTTGTGTTTAGATAGCCTAGGGCTTAGAATCCCTTGGACTGCAAGGAGATCCAACCAGTCCATTCTGAAGGAGATCAGTCCTGGGTATTCTTTGGAAGGAATGATGCTAAAGCTGAAACTCCAGTACTTTGGCCACTTCATGTGAAGAGTTGACTCACTGGAAAAGACTCTGATGCTGGGAGGGATTGGGGGCAGGAGGGGAAGGGGATGACAGAGGATGAGATGGCTGGATGGCATCACCGACTCAATGGACTTGAGTTTGAGTGAACTATGAGAGTTGGTGATGGACAGGGAGGCCTGGTATGCTGCAATTCATGGGGTCGCAAAGAGTCAGACACGACTGAGTGACTGAACTGAACTGAGGGCTTAGAGAGCGAGTTCTGGAGTCAGGCTACCTGGGAGCCTAATCTGCTCTGGGTGGCCTAGAGCAAGTCACACTACAATCTGTGCCTCAGTCTCTTCACTTGGAAACTGGTGAGGGTAACAGTATCTATCTCAGTCTATGTTAAGGATTAAACGAGATAATACATATAAAATGTTTAGAAACATATGTGGTGTGTAATAAGCACTTGAAGGATGTGAGCTTCTATAATAAGTTTGGGAGAAAGACACTGGTTTAGGATTCAGGGATCTGAGTCCTGATCTACTTTCTTGATCAAAAAAGTGTCCTCCCCTTGCTAAATTTCAGTTTCCTTACTTACAAATGTTTCAGATTTGTTTTTTTAATGAGGTATAGCTGATTTTCAATGTTGTGTTAGTTTCAGGTATATAGCAAAGTGATTCATATATATATATATATATATATACACACACACACACACACACACATATATTCTTTTTCAGATGATTTTCCCTTATAGGTTTTTACAAAATACTGACTATAGTGACCTGTGCTATATAGTAGGTCCTTATTGCTTATCTATTTTATATATAGTAATGTATATATGAGGACTTCCCTCATAGCTCAGTCAGTAGAGAATCTGCCTGCAGTGCAGTAGACCTGAGTTTGATCCCTGGGTCAGGAAGATCCCCTGGAGAAAGAAATGGCAACCCCTTCCAGGATTCTTACCTGGAGAATCCCATGGACAGAGGAGCCTGGGAGATCCCAGTCCATGGGGTTGCAAGAATCAGACACGACTTAGCAACTAAGTCACCACCACAGTGTGTATATGTTAATCCCAAACTCTCAATCTGTTCTTAAATCTCTGAAAAAATTTTGGCTCTTTTTTCCTTTTGGTCTTGAAATCTTGTGCTTTTGTGGTATTCTACCCATGAAGCAGTTTCCCCAAAGTCATTCATCTTAGAGGGCTGAATGATTTTACCTAATCAATTACTCCTATGAAAAATGTCTCCAAAAGATTTTGTGCTAGAAAATATTATTGCTGTCACATTGACATGCCAACAAAACCTGAGGGGGACGGTCAGGCCAAGAAATGCCTCCTTGCAAGAGTAGGCATTGCACATTTGTCTCTCTGTGCTGCTTAAAATTTGCATTGTGCTGGGAATTGTTGGATGTGGCACCCCTCATACTGTCTGTAGAGATGCTATGAAAACAAGGACTGGGAGCTGCCCACTGTTGACTTAGTATAGCAGGAAGAGGCACGAGAGAGGAGGGCATTCCAGACGTTACCCCATCACCTCAGTCTTGTACCTTTGGATCCAAAGACCAGTGAGCCGCTCCATGCCCCCAGGGTCCTAATTTGGCATCTCTTTCTCAGACAAGGGCTTCAAAGGGCCTCTCCTCTGCTCGGGGGAAGCCGGCTCGTGGCCCAGGCCGATTTTGCTGGCTTCGCGTCTGTCAGTGCATCCTAATCACTGTTATAAGTGTGGTTCTGCAGAACACCTTGTGAAATAGTTTCCTTTGCTCCAGCAACATCTCCTGTCTAGACAATCTAATTATGAGCACAGAGCAAACAGCTGAAGTGTTTGCTGCCCCCAAGGGTTGCCTAACTCTAGGAGTGGGGGTGGAGGACAGGGGAAGGGAGGGAGTGGATGGCACTGGTAGCTTTTTGTTGACTTGACCAGAAAACTGAGTGCTCCAAGGAATCTGGTTAACATTTAATTAAAAAGAAATGATCTGGTGGAAGCTGGCATTTTGTTGTTTATCCAAACTCAGTGGAGGATTAAACATAGCGATTCACTTCCCTCCAATCACATCTTTTTCTTGGCTTCAAAGGTGGTTTGTGGTCTCTTTGCTTAAAAACAAAAAGTCACTGATTTAATCATCTGCCCTCTCAGTAGCAGTTTGAAAATAAAAAGTGGCTCCCTAAATGTATGTTCTTTCCAAGTAGTAATTCGATTACATTCAGCAAGTCCTTCCTGAGCTCTGGCCACGTGGCAGGTGTGATGACAAGGTGACAAGACCTGGATTCTGTCCCCAGGATGTTTGTGATCTCATATACACACATATACACACTAATGTTTAAACCAGGCTTTGATTAGTGCTCCAGTGAAAAGCCAATAGTGCTGTGGGCAGGGGAGAAGGGGAGAGAATTTCTCCTGGGAGATATGGGAAGGTCATAGAGGGAAGGTGGAATCTGAGCAGGTCTTTATAAGATGAGCAGAATTTGGGCAGAGAGATAGTGAGGAGTTGTCCAGGCATCAGCAGACAAGTGCCCGACTAGCGTGATCTTGCCAGGTCTCCTGTGGGGCAGGGTCCCAGCCTTTAAGAAGGTATGCTGGAAGTTTTTGAATGGTTTTGGATAATGATATGAGGTGTTTATTTTTATTTAAAAAAGTTTTTGTTGGAGTAGAGTTGACTTACAATGTTGTATTAGTTTCATGTGTACAGCAAAGTAAAATAGTTATATGTATGCATATATTCCGGAGAAGGCAATGGCAACCCACTCCAGTACTCTTGCCTGGAAAATCCCATGGCTGGAGGAGCCTGGTAGGCTGCAGTCCTACCAGGGGTCACGAAGTCGGGCACAACTGAATGACTTCACTTTCACTTTTCACTTTCATGCATTGGAGAAGGAAATGGCAACCCACTCCAGTGTTCTTGCCTGGAGAATCCCAGGGACAGGGGAGCCTGGTGAGCTGCCATCTATGGGTCGCACAGAGTCATACATGACTGAAGCGACTTAGCAGCAGAGCAGCAGCAGCATGCATATATTCATTTTTTGAATTCTTTTCCCTTATAGGTTATTACAGAGTATTGAATGGAGTCCCCTTTACTATACAGCAGGTTGTTATTAGTTATCTATTTTATATATAGTAGTGCATATATGGTGGACTTCCCAGGTAAAGAACCTGCCTGCCAATGCAAGGAGATGAAAAAGACAAAGATTCAGTCTCTAGGTCAGGAAGATCCTCTGGAGAGGGAAATGGCAACCCACTCCAGTATTCTTGCCTGAAGAATTCCATGGACAGAGAAGTCTGGTGGGCTACAGTCCATAGGGTTGCAAAGAGTCAGACATGATTGAAGCAATTTAGCAACACACAGTATATATATTATATGTCAATCCCAATCTCCCCCTCTTACCCCTGGTAATTATAAATTTGTTTTCTACATCTGTGACTCTAATTCTGTTTTGTAAATAAGTTCATTTGTACCGCCCCCTCCCCCCTTTTTTAAGGATTCCACATGTTAGTGATATTATCTAGTATTTTTAATATGAGCTCTTTAGGTTTTAGTCATCTTAAGATCTGAGATGATGAAGCTTTTAGGAGAAGAGATAAAATGATTGGCATTTTCCTTTGGGAAGTTAAGAGGGGGGCAACAATATAAGAGGCGGTTTGGAAGAGACAGAAACTGGAAAAGGGGCTGGCTAAGGGAGAGATGCTTAGAGTCTCTGAGGGTAGAGTTGGGAAATTATAATTGCCTGTACTGGGCCAGTGGATGTGAAAAGGAGGGCATGGGTGTGACGATTTGGCTGCAGTAGAATCTCTGGCATATGATGGATGAATTGGATGTTCTTGGTATGGGAAGGGGAGAGAGGGAAGGGCTGTGAGCCTGCAATTGGAAGACACTCTTCATGTTTATTACCTAGGGTGGCTGCTTGGCTACTCAAGCAGGTAAAAGTCGATGGTTGGAACAAACTCTTTGCACCGTTGACATTTACTGAGCACTTGGCATTACCTGTTGCTAGGTTGGGCACTGTGATGCCCTTGTGTAAAGAGAGAGTTTCTGCCTTCATGGAGTTCACAGTCAAGGGGGCAGTCAAATCATCGTACTGATACATAGAAAATTACAACAGTGAAAATGTTTTGAAGAAGAGATATATGGGTTGTGTGAATTATAGACTGATGTGTAACAACTCACCTCAAAACTTGGTAGCATTACATAAAAATCACTTATTATTTCTCTGCTTCTGGGTCAGGAGTATGGGTGTGCCTTAGCTGGGTCCTGTGGTTCAGATCACCAGGGCCATGGCATCTGAAGCTCACTTGAGTGGTTGTCCACAGGCTCAAGTCCTCACTGTGGGATGACCAGAGAGATGGGTTCCTGACATGTAAGCCTTTCTCTAAGACTACTGACAACATACATGGCTGCTGGTCTTCCTTACAGGGAACAAGGGAAGGAGTGAGAAGGAACAGGAGAGAGTGAGCAAGATAGATGCTACCGTGTTTAGGTAACCCAATCTTGGAAGGGATGGTTCGTCACCATGTTACATTCAACGGAGACCAGTCACTAAGTCCAGCTCACACTCAAGTGGTGGCTGTCACCTGATGGCAAGCAGGGCAAGAGGTGGACACTGGAGGCTGTTGAACAGGCAGCCTTCCACATGAAGGTGATCAGGGCCTTTATTAGAGGATTTAGATCTAAATTGGAGGGTAAAGATGAAGGAAGGCTTTTCTGAGGAAGGGCTTCTGAAGCTGGGACTGAAGACAACAAGGTGAAGGAGGTTAAGGAGCATGGTCCAGAGAGACAATAGTTCATGTAAAGGAGAGAGACAGAGAGAACCTGGTACCTTTGTGGAACTATAAACAAGTCAACAAGAGGGCCCAAGGGACACCAATGTGGAGATGAGTTTCAAATTTAGATGCTGATGAGCTTATGGCATTTGGAAGAGTTAGAGTAATTCACCTGGTATCTGTCACTTGCATTGGCAGGCATTCCCTAGAGAGGTTCAGAGTTAAAACTAGTTTGAAAGCCCTTGCTCTAAACAGTGAGACTGTTTCTGGTACTGCTGAGAATGGTTCTGATTCAAGTATATAAAATGAATCAAATTGTTCACTTATCTCTTAGGATAATTACTTATTGTGTAATGTGATAATGTTCATAAATCACCCGAGGCTTTTTGGAGAAAGATATTATATAAACACAAGGATTTATTAGTGATGATGGAAACAGATTTGGGGGATAAGATCAGATGTGACTCTTGATGCGATGGCATTTGACTCCAAACTAAGAGGCCTATGAAGTTCATGTGAGTGCTTGAGGAGGGTTTTAGGTTAAGAAATGGAGGCGGCAGAGTATTGAGAGGTGGATGGAATGGATATAGGCATGGAGAGGTAGGGTGGAGAGTGGGGAGTGCTCTTTTCAGCTCATTCACTCTGAAAATAAAGGGCACTTGCCATTTGTAAATCTGTTAAATGAATGTGGCTATTTAGAAATGCAACATGGAGATTTTACTGGGCTGGGAATGAGAAAGTCTAAATTCTTATCCCTATTTTGTCTTCAATGTTCTGTGTGTCCTTGAAAGAAAGTTATTTCCTGTTCCAGAGCCTTATTTTACCCCCATGTAACATGATGGGTAAAATCAGATGATCTTCAAGGTCTCTGCCATCTCGTGGGCCAGTAATTTTATAATCTTTCCATCATTTCTGCTGTGAAATGAGAACAATAAGAACTTGTTGACAGTGAAGGAACATTGTGACCATTGACAGTTTTTGTTTGGGGAAAGTTTAACATTGGTGGCAGAACTTGAACTTTTGTGCATTTATTTTGCTGGCCCTAAGGAAAGATGAAAACTGCAGAGAAAAAATAGGCAAGAGTTGGTGTTTGATACAATTTTTCTAGCTTCGACTGACATCTTCTTCTTTCTCTTCTTTTTACCCCCCTGACCTTCTCTTAGTCCAAACTCCCTAGATGCAGACATGTAGTTCATATTTTGGAGTTAATAAAATCCACGCTATAGAGAATTAAATGAAAACAATGAGAAGAGCCAAGCTGGTGACTGTTATAGATGCTCCAAACATATTAGTTTCCTTTTGTTTCCAATTTTTTTTTTCTATTAGGAAGATAACACTCTCTATACATGTTTTATAGTACTGCAAAATGCTAATAGATAGCTGGGAGCTTCCCAGGTGGGACAGTGGTAAAGAATCTGCCTGCCAATGCAGGAGATGCAAGACATGCATGTTCAATCCCTAGGTTGGGAAGAAATCCTGGAGAAGGAAACGGAAACTCACTCTAGTATTCTTGTCTGGAAAATTCCATGGACAGAGGAGCCTGGTGTGCTACAACCCATAGAGACACAAATAATCACATGCAACTGAGCACAACAACGATAGCTACTCCCTGAAAAGCTACTGAGTCACTGAGTGGGGCAGTTAGGGCTGCGGGTCTACGCTGTAAATTTCACAGGAAAGAACTGATGATCATTTATTTTACTCAGGGCCCGTTACTATCTGGCAAACTAACGAAGACCTGGAACCTGTCTTCTGACGGAAATAGGAATTTGATGAGTTGGTTTGAAAACACCTAAGCCCTGTTTACAGGTGATTCAGGTTTATTTCTGGAAGCAGGAAAAGCACATGTTAAAATGCTCCTAGGAACAACCAGTACCCCCAGCCACCTGACCCCAATTCAAGCCAAGCAGGAGGCATATGTAAGAAGGGATGACTCTACAGGTTTGCATAGAGAAGTGACCTTAAATGCAATGCCTGGTCACCTGAAACACCTAGCATTATATTTTTTATAATACCATTTGGTAATGGGGCAGCAGGCAGAGGAAATCAGTTTTAACATAAAACCTGAATTATAATTAAGAACATTAAGTAATTAATAGTCTTTGAGTTTTTAGTTAAAAAGTCATTTCAGCTGTTGAACATAGTTACAGACTTTGTGGGCTTTCCAGATGGCACTAGTGATAAAGAACCCGCCTGCCAATGCAGGAGACATAAGAGACTCGGGTTTGATCCTTGGAAGAGATCCCCTGGAGGAGAGCATGGCAACCACTCCAGTATTCTTGCCTGGAAAATCCCACAGACAGAGGAGCCTGGCAGGCTACAGTCCATAGAATCTCAAAAAGTCTGACATGGCTGAAGTGAAGTAGCACTCACACACAGCCTTTATGTGTTTCCCTTGCATTTTTTCCCCCTCCTCTTTCATGGTAATTTGGATATTGCTACACCTAGATTCAGGAAACAAGCTTTAACTGTAGTAGTTTTAATGTAATGATTCAACAAATGAAAGACAGTGCCTAGTAGTCTCTGTAGGGTAAGAAAGATGAATTATATATTGGTCTTGCCCTCAGATGGCCTGAGCTCTAACTAAGAACAGGGAGAGTAATTATATAAAAAACTAATTTTCACAGGACACTTGATACAATAAACCCTAAGTGAAAGACAGAAGCAATGTATTACTGAAGCAATTTTAAGGCTTTTTTTTTTCTTTAAGGTTGGCAATTTTTGCTCAAGAGACAGATGAATTTGGTTAGAGAACACTGCCTGATAGACTGGGGGGAGAGTATTATCAAAAGGCATGATGATGCCAAAGTCTAAAACATTGTTTCAGAAACCATGACTAGTCTCTTGGGTGGTAAGGAGACAGGTGGGAGAAAGGAAGGGGAAAGGAGAAGTGGGATTTTCCAGACAAGAGTACTGGAGTGGATTGCAATTTCCTTCTCCAGGGAATCTTCCTGACCAAGGGATTGAACCTGGGTCTCCTGCATTGCAGGCAGATGGTTTACCCTCTAAGCCACCAGGGAAGCCCTTTGATTGGCTAGTGGGAGTCAAAATGCTTTCATTACAGGAGAGGTTTTCTGCATATCTGTGTCTCTACAGCCTGTGGAACATTAGTGTGGCAGGCACATCACTGTGTACTCAGTGAATGGTGAGTACATGGCCAGATAGGTAGTGGTGTGTGGGATGGATTGGAACACTGAAAAACATATGATCAGATCTCTGACTCAGTCCTGGTGAGAGGTGTTGAATGCTTGGCCTAGGTGTGGAAAGAAGTCTTAAATGAGAATCTGAGTACCATACTCTGCAGGCAACACTGATTAGTGGCCTCAGACTCCAGCGGAGCAAAGTCACTTGAGTTTTACTTAAATGGAGATGAAGTCTGAAAGAATTGCTTGGGGTTTCTGGACCTACTATCCTCAGCAAGTTTCAAGTTACATCGCATACTATGATGAGCTGGGCAGCAGACAAGGATTTTGTCACACATGCTCTTGACTTTGCCTTTGGGGACCTATGCCAAGAATGCTCTGGATTTGATCTTGGGTGCGGTGCTGTCCACTCACTCATAATGCCCTGGGAGGCGTGTTGACAAGGATGGGTGGATGGTGGGGTTTTGCTGAACTATTTCTTGGCAAACTTCTGGGAGAAGGCGTTCCCCAAATGCCACAATACTGTTATTTTTGAGAAATGGACTGAACCCAGGTGCCTGATTGGACAAGGCCACTCCCAGTTTCTTCTAGATAAATATTTGGTTGCCAGGAGGTTATATTTAAATGAGAAATAACTCCTTAGGAAGTTATTGCCTAGTAATTCCTGCAGAGGGCAGGATCCCATCCCTTCTGGGAAATGTTTGAGAACCACCCCAAAACTTACACTGTACTTACTACACACTTAGTGTGGGGTCTCCAGCCTGAGGTTCTCTAAACTGTTGCTCAGCAAACAAGAAAACCTATCAGTGTTGTAAACACTGCATTTCTTCGAGAGAAATGCTTCTAGTCTTCAGTGTCATAATGGCAGAAATCTGAAGCACAAACAGAATCTGAGTTAGGGATTTGGCTTTAAAGAAATAAATCAGTTCTCTGAAAAAGAGCTTGGTTCTTTCTAGAATCCAACTGCAGAGTCTGGGAAGCTAGAGAATTTGGATCTTTCAGACATAAGACATTCTTGACTTTGATCTTGCTACTCATAATAATGTGTGAATGCTGGTTTTTCAGGCCCCACCAATTTTTTTTCCTATGGTCTTCACCTAAGATCTCTCTGTGGGGAGAATCCTTTTATTTTATGTGTTTTCTTTCCATTTGCACTGAATGAGACTATTAGGATTCAGCAATTAAATCTTATAACTTTTTCAGGGAATCATCTGTCTTTAGGAATTCTTCATTAACATCCTTAGTTTTTTTAAGCACTCAAAACAAAACACAAAGGAAAACACCTAGCGAAAACCAAGGTATCAGCACAAACACAGATAAAAAGGCTATCACTTTAAGGTTCCAGGTCAAGGTTCACTGTTTTTGGTTTTCCTATTAAGATCCATCTTAAACACACATTCTTCTTAACAGCATGTGGCATCAAGGTCACATGCTGCGACTCACCTCATGATTTTCTGAATCATCTCTTAATCACCAGCAGTGTATTATTTTTTTGTTTTGGTTTTACCCCTTTGGATGCCATTTTTCATTAAGATATCCACTGAGACAGATCCCATAAAAAAGAAGAATCATTACCGATGTGTACCAGCTTTAAATACAGGTGAAAAGAGCCTTGTTCAGCAGATTGGGCTGATTCCCCAGGCTATGTAGGGTCTGTTTTGGTGAAAATCCATCTGGAGGAAAGACTTGAGATGGGGACTTGGGGACACTCAGCCAAGTCAAAGTTCAAGATGTGTTTCTTCTGATGCAGAAGAACCTGCTAATTATGATGTATTTAAATCTTTCAATGTGCTATTATCAAAATTCAATACATGAGTGATAAGAAATATAGGTTTTTGGAGTTGGGAAGTAATTTAGAATATCTGGTTCAATCTTCCTCATTTTATAGATGCCAACTGTGGTCTTAGGAGACTGTATCCCAGACCCCCAGTGGCAAAGCTGAGAGCAGAACCTAAAGAAGGAGAAATAACCAAAGAGGCTTTTCAGTGATGTTTGCCTGTAAATTCTGGCATTTTAGATTTTCTTCTCTGTATGTCATCAGAAAACAGGGACTCTGCTTTTTAAAGCATCTAGGGAATGACTGACACATTGGCATGAAGATAGACGTAGAATTCTAGTTTTGACTTTTCATAAATGAGCTCCCTGACACTAGTACTGAATATATTCTCTCTTCTCTGGACTATTACTTAAACATCTGGAGAGCAAAGAGAGCAGTCTGTAATCTCCCAGGTGTCTTTCAAAACTAAAATTCTATAATTTGAAATTGTTAGCTGAGTATTCTTTAAAAATAATAGTAATGATATACTGAAGCAAAAACAGAAAAGGATCAGGTGGTTTTACAGAAATCATATCATATTGAAGGGAATGTGCTTGGCTATCAAGAGTTTTAAATTTGACATGACCCCAGCATGATTAAAATCCCTCATACCTTAGTCTAGTGTTATTGCTAGGGAAGAGCCCTTTAACAAAGTTTTCCTTTCATTGCGTCATAAAATTTTCAAATAACAATCTCTTTAAATTCTAGTTTTCTGATATCCATGCAGTTGCTCTGGGCAATTGCTGGGTGGCAGCAGAAGTGCTGAAGAGGTGGCCTATGGAGAAAGAACGGCAGAAGGGCTTCAAGGCTCACTGAGTGCTGAGTGTATGCACAGCCACTGTGGGCCAGCCACTGCTTTAGGCTCTCTAGATATGTCACTGTGAATTCAAATATCACCATTAGCAAGGTGACAGTCTGATTTTACAGATGAGGAAACTGAAGAACAGAAAGATTATCTGAACCATCCTTGAGGCCACAAAACCAGCCAGTGTTTTATCTGGGATGAAACAGAGGATCCCGATGACACCAAAACCTAGACTTTTCTTATGGGGATGCTGAAGAAATAAAGATAAAGCCAACAAAAGAAATCTCATCTCTGTTTTTGAGTTGAATTAATCAATGAGTCAGGGAAAATTTTGACTAGAGAGAGAATATTAATGTCTGTTTCCAATATTTTAGTGTCCTGGAATCTGCATGACCTTTGTATACTCAGTATTTGCATTCACACACACATGTGTACACACACACACACACACACACACACACACAGAATCTCATAATAAATGCAGTGCTGCTGTTGCTGCTAAGTCGCTTCAGTCGTGTCCGACTCTGTGCAACCCCGTAGACGGCAGTCCACCAGGCTCCCCCATCCCTGGGATTCTCCAGGCAAGAATACTGGAGTGAGTTGCCATTTTCTTCTCCAATGCATGAAAGTGAAAAGTGAAAGGGAAGTCGCTCAGTCGTGTCTGACTCCTAGCGACCCCATGGACTGCAGCCCACCAGGCTCCTCCATCCCTTGGAGTTTCCAGGCAAGAGTACAGGGATGGGGTGCCATTGCCTTCCCCAATAAATGCAGTAGGGTTGGTTAATTTTTATTTTTTTTAATGAAGAAACTGAGGCTCACTTGAAAGAGAAGATGTCTTGGTAAAGTCCTCAGTAAACAGAAGAGTTGGGTCTCCTAATCTCTAGGCTGGGATATTTTCACTAAACTACACTGCCTTGAAGAGACGGGCTGTTTTCTCTACATGGGCTATCCTCTAAGATCAGTTCAACCAGGACTTCCCTGGTTGCCTAGTGGTTAAGCACCCACCTGCCAATTCAGGGTATGCAGGTTCAATTCCTGGTCCATGAAGATTCCACAGGGCTTGGGGCAACTAACTTGTATGCCACAATCACTAAGTCTGCACTCTAGAGCCCTTGGGCTATAATGACTGAAGCCTGCTCGCCCTAGAACCCACTCTCTGCAACAAGAGAAGCTACCTCAATGAGAAGCCTGTGAACTCCAGCTGAAGAGTAGCCCCTGCTAAACACCACTAGATAAAGCTGGAGCACGTCAATGAAGACCCAGCACAGTCATAGAGAAATAAATAAACCAACACATGCCCCCCAAAATAAGTTCCACCAAAAGCAGAGGAACAGTCTTGGGCCTTAATGTATAAAACTGAGATGTTCTCCATCCATTTGATGGCCTCTGTCTTTTAACACTAGCTGACTCCAGCCTGCATTTATGATGATGTCTAGGTAAGCTGCAGCAGCTTCCAAAGTTCGGCACAGGGTAGATGTTTCACTTAAGCTTGCCCATCATGCAAGTAAAGAAACTGAACATGTTGCTTCTTTACTGAAGACCCTCTATTGGTGCCAACTTTCAGATAAACTTAGCTAAATGTGTCCCTGCAGGAAATAGAAAAGAAAGTAATCTAGATATCTTGGTTATTGTGCATGCTTATGTGATACATTATTTATTTTGGGGTAGAATATTACAAGAACTTCTTTTGAATCTTGAATATTGGAGGTTGTGTCAGAGAACTTCTAGAACTAGAATGAGCCTTAGAGATGACCTAAGTCCAAAAGTGGGAAAGTTATTTATTTAAGTCAAACTCCTTTACAAAGTCATGAGTGACTGGGGTGTCCTGATCCCTTGGGATGGAGCCTGGGCTTGAGAGCCAAATAAATGTGAATTTGAATCCTGACTCTATCACTGACTGGTAGCAAGACCAGAAGTTAAACTGTTGATGTCTCTGAGTCCCAGTCTCATCTTTAAAAATAGAAATAATTATAACTACTTTGTTGTGTAGTTGGTCAGTTTAAATAAGCTAGTATATTTGAAGCCTGGTGCTTATGCACTCTGTCTTTCTTATCTGCCCTAATGCCCATGTCTTTTATTTGGTTTGGATTCTTAATGAGATCATGTGTTTTGGAGTTTACAGCACAAATGAACTACATGATACTGGAGCACAGCTCAGTCCCCTATGGGAAAAATACAGTGCAATCAATCCCTTTATAATTTATTTGCATCATAAGTTAACCATGTTATAGCATGCTTTTTCCATATGTAGTTTTAGCATCTATTATTACACTGGGATCTGCTTTGACTTGTATTTCTGAACCTGTATAATTAAGTGTTATATTATAGTGGGCTTCACAGCACTGGGTAATGAGAAGAACTCTGGCCTTGTAATCAGCGGGATTCTGTGCCAATTCTACCAGGCACTAGCTGTGTGATTATAAATGCCTCCTCTTCTATGTATGAGGATTTTAGTTCAGGTGCTATCTATAAGGTTCTGGTAAGTTTTCAGGTTTGATTGGTCTATATTTTCTTCCACTGGTATATATTGAGACCTCAGTTTATTATGTCTGTATTGTGCCTCTAATGGGGTATGAGCAAGTGTCATTCTTCTAACTCAAATCAAATTAATTGTGCAAGATTTAGTGGCTTCCCAACCTTATACCTCTATTGATAAACTGACTATGGTTTTAGTTACTTTTTGTTGTTGTTGTTTGGTATTAATTGCAGAGCCTCAATACTATCAGCAAGTTCAGTAGTCTGCTTAGGCAAGGATGGACCTTTACAAAGTACCCCAGGTTACAGGAAGATGGCACTAGAGATTCTTGTCTTAGAAAAATGATGAGGCTTGGGATCTGGAATGGAATAGAATCACCACCCAAAGCAGATACCTTATTTCCAGCAAACTGGATAGATGGATAACCAGTCTCTGTTTGCAGGCTTTTGGTAAAAGAGAATTCACAACGTCTTTCTTTGCCTCTCTCATTCTGAGAAACTCTGGTTCAAATGATCATTTCCTGTATTGGAAAGATCAAAAGATCTTTCTTGATCTTTCCTGAAATAAGCTTCTCTTGAAGCTGTCACCTGTTGGTCATAGCTCTCTCTAGCTACACAAAATGAACCTCTCTGTAGCTATACAAAATGATGAATCAGTTCATTAATTCAACAACAATTGAGTTCCTATTATATGTTAAACAGTGTGCTGAGCTCTGGATAGGCAAAATATATATCCACGCTCCCCCCGCCTCAAGGAGCTTATAGTGTGGCTGAAGAGCTAGACAAGTACCGTGTCGGCTGCAGTATGATGAAGCAATTGCTGCTACATGAAAACAAGGGGTTTAGATCCTGTGGGAAGCACATCTTATTTAGATGAGGAAAGATATACCAAAGAGTTTGAAAATCAAGTGTTTCCTATATCCTCCTTCATCTCTATTCTCTGCAGGGTAACTGCACTTCTAGGATGTAATAGGCAGTATAATTTTGGAAATCACAGAAAGACTTGGGAGACTTGAGTTCTAAACCCAGTTTTGCTACCATTGTCCCAGTGAGACATGGAACATGTCAGTCAGTCCATTTCCTGTAGTGAAAGTGAAAGTTGCTCAGTTGTGTCGGACTCTGTGACCCCATGGATTGTAGCCCACCAGGCTCCTCTGCCCATGGAATTCTCCAGGCAGGAATACTGGAGTGGGTAGCCGTTCCCTTCTCCAGGGGATCTTACCAACCCAGGAATCATACCAGGTCTCCTGCATTGCAGGTGGATTCTTTACCAGCTGAGCTACATTTCCAGTAGGAGAGGCTGCAAATAGCGCCATTTCAGGTTTCTAGTCCTGGACATTTTAAAATAAACAGTTTATACACTCATCTGCTGAATCTCCCAGTACTTCCCTCCTCTTTATTTCTGTTCCTCACTAGTCAGCCTAGAATAGAAAATCAGCTTTTGAACGGTGGTGTTGGAGAAGACTTTTGAGAGTCCCTTGGACTGCAAGGAGATCCAACCAGTCCTAAAGGAGATCAGTCCTGGGTGTTCATTGGAAGGACTGATGCTGAAGCTAAAACTCCAATACTTTGGCCACCTCATGCTAAGAGTTGATTCACTGGAAAAGACCTTGATGCTGGGAGGGATTGGGGGCAGGAGGAGAAGGGGATGATGGAGAATGAGATGGCTGGATGGCATCACAGACTCAATGGACATGAGTTTGAGTGAACTCCAGGAGTTGGTGATGGTCAGGAAGGCCTGGCATTCTGTGATTCATGGGGTCGCAAAGAGTCGGACACGGCTGAGCAACTGAGCTGAACTGAACTGAATTCTTCCTGTGTCTGGGCCTTATCAAGTTTCTCTGAGCCCCCCCCCCCCCGGCTTCCACACCTTGTGCTTGCACTGGGGTGACCCTTAGCTTGGGTCTGAACTGTTCTCAGCATTAAATTAAAAAGCATTAGGGACTTTCCTGATGGTGCAGTGGTTAAGACTTTGCCTTCTAATGAAGGGGTTCAGATTTGATATCCATTTGGGAAGTTCATATTCACATGCTTGGCAGCCAAAAATCTAAAACATAAAACAGAAGCAATAATGTAACAAATTCAATAAAGACCTTAAAAATTGTCCAAAACTCTTTCAAAAAATAAAAAGCATTGAATTAAAAGCACACTTAGAGACACCCACAGAATTTTTAAACATGCCCAGGCATATTAGAAGTTGCCCCTGGGATCTTTCCATTGACCAGCACAAAAAAAAAGATGACTCAGGCTATGTCTGCCTACTCATATGTGGAAATAATGTTGCATTTGTCTGAAAGCCAGTGAAAAAAAGATGTAAGTTGAAGATGGCCTGATGACAGGTTATTTTGTACCCCAAATGCCTTGATATCTCAAATGGTTTATTTAAAAAATTTTTCCACTCTAGTTTTTTTTCTGATCTTTGGAGGTATGTTTAGAGAAAGGGCTAGTTGAGCAGACTCAGGAGTCTGAGAAGTCTTTTAGAGCTGAGATAGCCATTACTCTCACCTGTTTCTGCAAAGCTCTGATTAATTTTTTTGTAACTAATGTGAAGTGAAGCTATTGGGTGGATGAGACATCATACAATCACTAGAGGGAAATGTCTTAACGATGAATATGGAATCCAGTCTCTAAGTCCCATTACATAAAATACTATTTTCTTTGAAATAGGAAAAAAATATAATTGTCATTTGCTTGGTCTGTCTGGGTAAATTTCATGGTAAATGCCAATCTTTCTTGGAGCTTTTCATATTATGCAGAACTTAGAATATGGACACAAAGAGATGGTGGACTCACTGAATTTTGGATTTTGAATGCTTCTCTTGTGTGTGATAGGGAGAGTAGTAATTAAGGTGTGGGACTTAGGTAGTAGCATCGAGAATTCTCTAAAACCATGTTAACAGAGTATAGATTTTCTAATGCAATTTCAGTAAGCTTTCACCATTGATCCAAATTTTTGCAAAGGAATCCCCAGGATTTGCTATATCCTCTTTTTTTTTTTTTTTTAAGGAATAAGGCTAGTCCCTCCCCTTGGCAATAAGTGTTTCTCATCAATTTAAATATATTTGGAGAGAGTTGACTAATTTTTTAAATCATATTTAAGAACATATGAATAGCTATCAATTTCTACTTCATTTAATTTTAATCTATACTTCTAAAACAAATATAAGCCAGTAAGTTTTCCTAAGAGCATATCTTGGAAATGTAGTAAATTTTTATATATGTATAAAAGTGAAGTTTATTATTGACTGTAATAATTTTAACCCACAAAACTATTCATTTATCAAAAATTTACTGAAGTTAAGGCACTGTACATATTTATGCCATTTGATTGTTCTAAGGGGCTTCCCTGGTGGCTCAGAGGTTAAAGCGTCTGCCTCCGATGTAGGAGACTCAGGTTCGAAGAAGAGAATAGAAAATGCATCAACTATAGGGAGTCCCAAGGCCTTTTCTCTTTTGACTGAACTCCTCCAAATCAAGCTTCTACTTGATAACTTGGCTCAGACACCAGGCAGCATGCACAAAAGTAATATTTTGAGCCAGGTTCAAGTGATGTGTTTAAATAGAATAAACACGCATTGGACATGAATATATGCATATCAATATGTCTGGGGTAGACATAGAAGCTAAGTAACATAGTCCTGCTATAAAGGGTGTGCGTTGCAATAGTTAATTTGAATATAAAGCTTCCCAGTTGGTGCAGTGGTAAAGAATCCGCCTGCCAGTGCAAGAAGTGAGAGGCTGAGGTTTGATCCCTGAGTTGGGAAGATTCTCTGGAGCAGGAAATGGAAACCCGCTCCAGTATTCTTGCCTGGAAAACCCCATGAACAGTGGAACCTGGTGGGCTACAGTCCGTGAGGTCGCAAGGGTCTGACAGATCTGAGCGACTGAACACATAGGCACACAATTTGAGCACATGGCACATGGACAGCCAAGTTTTAAGGTGTGGTTAGCTTATGCCATTGGGGCAGAGTTGACATCAGAGAGAATTCGCAGAGTTGTGGCTCTATCTGGGGAACATAAAGGAAGTGGTTTATGACATGACTTTGAAGGAGGGAGCTGGGATATTGGTGGGGAACTGGGATATAAAGAGAGGATTAGAGGAAGAGGGTGGTCCAGGTGGAAGGTACAACAAAAATAAAGTCACATGGTCAGGAAAGGAAATACAGGCAAGGAAATACAGAGAAGAGTGAGTGGATGCAGTTTTATTAAGTATAATGAAGGCATAGGGAATGACAAGGCCAGAGATGGGGCCAGATAAAGGAGGGAGGATCCGGATACCAGGATAAAGTATTTGTGCTTTCTTGGTGGCTATAGAGCTACTATTGAATTGTAAATGAGGAAGTGCACTCATTTATCAAAACTTTTCTGAAGTGCCCTGTATAGGTCAGGCAGTATATAAACTACTGAGAATTCAAAGGAAAAAAAAAAGCCAATCTCAAACTTCAAAATCTTCAGCAAGAAGGAGAAGCAAACAGAATTAATTTAATGCAGGTATCAGTACTGAGGCATATCTTGTTCATGTAACTAAGGGGTTATGGAAAGTTTCTTAAAGGCAATAAACCTTAAGGATTGGATGGGAGTCATTTAAGTGGGAAAAAGAAATGCTGCTCGAGTAAGACCCCTGGAGAAGTTTATATGATTGTTAACCCAGGAAACACTGGGAAGAGAGATGTGAGTGGGAGGAATGGGGAGAGAAGGATGGGGGCGGGGGCTGCCAGTTAGGAGGCTGCTGCAATAGAATAGGTAAGAGAGGACGAGCCTGGACCTTTGAATGGCTGTGAGGATGAAGAGAGGGTGACAGCTATGAAGAAGCAACTGCAGTAGATCTTGATTTGATGCTGGAAATGGGAGCTGGGGTAGAAATTGCAGAAGTGAAAGAGAATGGGAAAAGGGCTTAAAAATAGCAGCGATTGGAAGTCTGAGAGGTGAAGATGATGCCACTTCTGTTAGGGAATACAGCAGTCAGGAGAAGCTGGTTTCAGGGGAAGTGCATGGAATTCAGTGTTGAGTAACTACTGAAAAGCAAAATAAGCAAACTCCGTAAAACTGGGCCATGAGCAAAATTCTGGGGTTATGATGTCATAGTTCCTCCCTCCTTCCCTCCTGGGAAATTTCAGGCCAAAGGACAAGTGGCCAAATATGGCTTCAAACACATTCTAAAATGTTGTTGTGTAGGGCAAAAAGATCTTGTGTATTCACTGTAAAGTGTAAAAACCAGATATTGTTAACAATTCTTTGGCTTGGCTTATAGATGTTTTAAATAATACCTTGGGATATTTATGATGACAGGTTTGCAGTTCTTTAAATATGGCTTCAAACACATTCTAAAATGTTGTTGTGTAGGGCAAAAAGATCTTGTGTATTCACTGTAAAGTGTAAAAACCAGATATTGTTAACAATTCTTTGGCTTGGCTTATAGATGTTTTAAATAATACCTTGGGATTATTTATGATGACAGGTTTGCAGTTCTTGGAACATATACCTGCCCCCTTAAGCAAACTGCTTCTTTGGGAGGAGACCAACAGAGGCAGGGTTTTTTCCAAACACCTAATTTTCATCCCCCACCCCCCCCACCACCTTTTTTTTTTTTTAAACTTAGTTGGTAAAATTAGTGATTCCTGGACCGCATACATATATTTAATGACCCCAGATACTTTAGGGATGAATCATGGTGGCCTCCTCTCTTTGCCTCCTTATTACTTCATTTCCAACTCTGTTTCTGTCTCCACTGTAATTGCAGCGCTGGGTGAGACGCTGCTGAAGGAGGAATTAGCTGAACTGTGGTGGTTTGGCAACAGAAAGGTAGAGAGGAAATAACATGGAACAGGAGGTCTGTGTGAAACATGTAGCCTTGTGGCTTTCTGCCCAGCCAGGGCAGTTTCTCTTACAGTTCCCAGCCCTCTTAGGGCTTTCAAGACACTGAAGGTGAGATGCGGGCCAGGTCCTATGCTGCTTTTGTTCTTTCTCAATATCATTATCTGGCTGTGAAGGGACACCTTCAACACAGATCTATGCACACACAACACCTCGTACTCAGATCTTCGGGGAATTTCAAAACCACATGCACGTTTCAGAAAGAGTTCATTCAAAGTAAGGAGACAAATTGGTTTGGGTTGTCTGATAGTTTGGTGGAAGAAAAAATGCAGAGCGTAGGATGAAGTTAAAAATAGGAATACATTATAGCTCTATTCTGTTAGAAGCAAGTTTTCTTTTCTTAATTTTTTTTTTTTTTTGGTAACTCTGTGCTGTGTTCAGTAGCTCAGTCTTATCCAACTCTTTGAGATCCTTTGGACTGTAGCTCTCCAGGCTCCTCTGTCTCTGGGATTTCCCAGGCAAGAATACTGGAGTGGGTTTGAACCCATCTCTTGCTCCTGCATTAGTGGTGGATTCTTTACCACTGCACCACCTGGGAAGTCCTTTGTAGCTCAAGCTTCCCCAAATCAAAATGTGTCACTTACTAGGGCTCTGCAGTTAGCACATGTTTGACCAATGGGCAGAATACAGAAGACTACATGCAAGTTCATAGCTTCGAGTGCTGAAAGCCAGTTATCAATCAGGGAGACCAACTGTTGGAAACCTATATATTGGCAACATCGAAACAAATGCACTGGGAAGCACGGGTCTCATGGACCCCTGAATTAGAGTGTAGTTTCCAGCTTTCCCTGGACTTCCCTGGTGGCTCAGAGGTTAAAGCATCTGCCTCCAATGCCGGAGACCTGGGTTCGATCCCTGGGTCGGGAAGATCCCTGGAGAAGGAAAGGGCAACCCACTCCAGTATTCTTGCCTGGAGAATCCCATGGACTGAGGAGCCTGGTGGGCTGCAGTCCATGGGGTCACAAAGAGTCAGACACGACTGAGTGACTTGACTTAACTTTACTTACTTCCAGCTTTCCTAGTCCAGTTCCATAGTTCACTGGGGAATTGCTGCTAGTTGGCAAAGGGAAATTGGTATCTGCTCTGACATGCTCAGAAGCGGGGAACTCATTACCTCTTCAGGCAGCTTCCCTCATTGTTTAATCAGCTATAATTCTGACAGCCTCCTTCTGTTTTGCCAGATTTGCCCTGTCACTGCTTCTTTTGCCCCTGTAGCCTTTAGTTCTTCATATCCATAAACACGCTTCTGATTTGTGAACATATTATTTTTCAGGTTTTGTGTCTTCAGGCTGTTTGACACAGGACTTTCCTTTCTATCAAAGACCTCTATCGCTATGCCCTCCCTCACACCCCTGCTTGCTTGATTTAGGCTTGGTGTCTTTTCTTTCTGTGGTGGTTATCTTCATGGAGTTAAAATGAAGCTGTGGCACCGAGGCTCAAGAGCCGCAAAGGGCAACAACTTATTGTCTGTGTCATCAGAGACAGTGTTTCCAAGGTGAGCATTTGGGTAGTGGTCACCACTCCTCCAGGTGGGGAGGAGGGCAGCAGGGACCTGGAGGTCAGGAGGCGTCTTGGATCTTCCAGTCCAGCACGGGGTGCCAGAAGCTGATGCTGGGAAGTAGACTGACTTACAGACTGAGAAGATGGCTCATCCAGGCCCATGACGTCCCATTTCAGTAATGTGGCAAATGATGCTATGAGGGATGCCTGTCTCCATCCATCTCGTTATAGTCTATGTGCTCATTCCATCAGGTTGAATATGGCATTGTGAAAGGAAAAAAGTGCCAAGCATTGTTCAGGGTCTTAGGAAGTGTGTACATAATATAAAATAATGGAATTCCAGAAGTCAAACCTTTCAGGATGTAACTGAGATCAAATATGTTCTAGGCTAGAAGTCAGCAAGCTTGTCCTCTTACTTAAAGGAATAGATAAGAAATATATAAGGCTTTGTGGACCATACAGTGTCTATTACACTACTCAACTTTGCTGTTATGGAATAAAAGGAACAATAGACAATATATAAATGATTGGATGTGACCATGCTCCAATGGTCACTTTTATAAAATTATAGTAGGCAGTGGGCCATATTCAGCCACAGGCCCTAGTTTGTCAATCCCTGACCTAGAAGGCAGACAGTTAGTGTAGTGGAGCCATCGTCCTTGGCAGCTTCTAGCCAGGTCCTGTTCTGTCCTGTTCAGCATTCCTCTGGGTGATTCAGTTCAAGGCAGAGGGCACACCTGGTTAATCTGCAGATTTCAGGAAATCCAGAATGTTCTCTAATATATTTTGCAACATGACTAGGGTACAGAGAGAGGAATGATAATTTAGTGGCTAAGAGCAACTGTCTTAGAGTTAGGTGGGCCTACATTTAAGTTTTAACTCTGGTGCTTTCTATTTAGGAACTTCTGACTTCCCTGGTGGCTCAGAGGTTAAAGCATCTGCCTCCAATGCAGGAGACTCGGGTTCGATCCCTGGGTTGGGAAGATCCCCTAGAGAAGGAAATGGCAATCTACTCCAGTATTCTTGCCTGGAGAATCCCATGGACTGAGGAGCCTGGTGGGCTGCAGTCCACGGGGTTGCAAAGAGTCGGACACAACTGAGTGACTTTACTTACTTACTTATTTTCTATTTAGAGGAATTTCTACTAACTTGTGTAAGTTATTCATTCTCTTTGAGTTTTATTTTCCTCATTTACAAAATAAGCATATTTTTACATGTCTAAAGGGTAGTTGTAAGGATTAAATTAGATGATGTATATACAATGTTAAATACAATATCTGACATATAGTAAACCCTCAGTGAAAGGTAGTATGAGTAACCTCACTGAATCAGTTACAGAAACAAAGGAAGCTGTCTGGTCTGGAGGAGAACTCACGTAAGCTAATTCATCACACTGAGGCAGGATCACCTGACTGCCACTTCACACTGTGTCAAGGGACATTATCAACCTGACTTTGAATGAACAGGCAGAGAAGTGATTCCTCTTTAGCCAAGTGTTTAAGAAAAGTTACAGAGGGGGCAACTTGTGATTAAAAGGGTAGACTGGGTCCAGTCCTTCACATAGGCAGAGCAATTAGAAGAGGAAGTCTCTAAACAGGGAGTTAGAATATTCTGAATATTCTATTGAACCATAGGGTTATTTTAGAAAAATCTCTGATGTGAATCTGCAGTCATTTTCTGTGATCTGTATGGTTGGGTGGGACTCCTATTGCGGAAGACAAGAAGGAATAGTGATATTAGCACATCTTCTCTTTTGCTACTTAGGGGTTTTGCTTTTAATATAAATCCTATATTGTTACCAGCTGTTTACAGGAGTATTGCCATGCTGGACTTGAAGATATTTCAGATGGTGAACTGGGTTCTACTTAGTTTTGTGTCGCTCTAGACTAGCAGAGTATAAGATAAAATATTATATATCTATATCTATCTATCTATATGTATGTATGAGAATCATACTTTAAATGAAAAATTAGTTAGGAAAAATACATCATAGCCTATGAGATATGGTAAATTCTAAAAGGAAATGTGGTCTAGTCAGCAAAGCTTTGCTTATGTTCATTACAGAAGAGAAACTATCTAAAAATCACCTCATTCTCATTTTCATAAAACAGAGAAAGAACATTAAAGTAAAATGAAAAGGCCTGAGAATCTAGAAATTGAAAAAATAACAGTAGAAGTTAGCAGAATAAACATACAACTTGTCTAAAACCTGATTCATTTTAAGTCAAACAAGGATGATAAAGCTATCACTAATATGAAAGCAGAGTATCAGGCACTAAAATGACCAATGTTAGACAGAAATAGATAAAATTAGGAGCAAGAAAAGAGTACAGCCACTTCTGGAGAGAAGGTTAAGATAATTGTAAGGGAATACTACAAACAACTCCATGGGAAAATATATATGACATCTGAAAGGAAACTGATGATTTCTTGGTAAAATGTAAAATTAATTCAGGAAGAAGAAAACTCAATAACACCTATTTTCATGGAAAGTATTAGAAAAATGAGTCAAGGGCTGTCAAATGTGCATCAAAACTTATAGCATTTCTTCCTTGTTCATAAGCACTTAAGATACCTATAATACTTTTTTAAGCTATTAGAAAAAAAGAATCAGTTCAGTTCAGTTGCTCAGTCATGTCTGACTCTTTGCGACCCCATGAATTGCAGCACACCAGGCCTCCCTGTCCATTACCATCTCCCG
>SJYC01113928.1:0-18006 GCA_006408675.1 Madoqua kirkii | reverse complement strand
TGAGACATGGCTTCATACAAGGACCCAGTCCCCCCATTGTTTATAATTAGAGAATCCCAGAAGTTCACATAATCTGTAACCTAAAAGATGAATCCTGAAATAGCAGAGCGTTATTCCTCCACAAGATTATTTTTAAAATGTACTCATCAGATGTATTTATACCCTGCATCCTTCAATTAAAAAAAAAAAGATTTGAGGACAGCCAATATGAAACAAGATGAGTATAATAGGAAGAGAAATGAGAAAAAGTGATGTTAACAAACAGGGGTCGGCACAATGGCCATGACTGGGTTTAGATCCTGACTCTGGGTTTCTTAGTGGCTAAACTAAGGAAGGAAACTCCGTGTCAAATAATAGACACTGTCCAAAAGCACTGAATAATGCCAGCACTCCAGTGGAGTATACCTCATTTCATTCTAAATGAAATACCTTGAGCTAGATGTTCAGAGGAAGTGCAGAAATAGCATCATACGGTTTATAGGAGCCATAGGTGCACGTTACAGACGAGACAGTTAGAGCAATGGGCAGCAGAAAGGGGGTGTGGTCCGCTTATGGAAATGTCCTCGGATGCCTGCATTTGGGCATCACCCCCCAGGTGGCTCAGTGGTAAAGAATCCGCCTGCCACTGCAGGAGATGCGGGTTCAAACCCTGGGTCAGGAAGATCCCCTGGAGAAGGAAAATGGCAGTTCATTCCAGTATTCCTTTCTGGAAAATCCCATGGACAGAGGAGTCTGGCGGGCTATATAGTCCATGGGATAGCAGAGTGGGGCATGACAGCACCCACACAAAGCCACTGGCTTTTCTGTTCGATGCCCCATTGTCTTCTCATTTCTGGAAAGGTGGGGAACTGGCCACAGGAGAAAAAGGATTCTTCAGAGGTATCGCGTGAGCTGATGCTTAAGAAAGAGGCAGAAGAGAGCACAAAGGCGCCAAGGAATGTGAGGACTCACAGGCCCAGGGGATGGCGTTGGGAGAAAGCAGGGTGATTCCAGGGAACAGCTATGAACGTGGGCAGCACCTGAGTCTCTCATGTGAAAATTGCTGCAGGACAGATCCAGAAGGTTGACCCCAGTCCTGGCTCTGATCCCAGCTCTGGTGGGACATCAACCTCTCTTGCTAATTCCTTCACCTACAAGAAGACAAGGTTTGGCCCTAGAAGATCTCTGTCTCTTCCAGCAAGAAAATGGTAATTCCACTTGTGTACACTCAAGCCAAAGGCCAGGATCTTTTGTGCCAGAGATAAATAAATGTTTATTGGTGTTTAACAGGATCAAAGGTGTTGAGTTTGGGAGCCTGGGGTTGGCTCCATCCAGGTTTCCTTTTCAAAGCCCGTAACAGCTTCAGTGAGGTTTTGCTTCCTGTGTTGGACTTTGTGCACGGATGTGCTCACTCGTATCTAATTCTTTGCAACCCTGGACTGTAGCCCACCCACCAGGCTCCTCTATCCATGGAATTTTGCAGGCAAGAACACTGGAGTGGGATGCCATATCTTCCTCCAGAGGATCTTCCCAACCCAGGGATCGAACCCGCATCTCCTGCATTGGCAGGTGGATTCTTCATCACTGAGCCGCTTGGGAAGCTCATTAGATTATAATACCCAACAACCAAATCCTTAGAGATAAACAGTCCAGGAACCAAAATATAAGTTTTACATGCTCATGAGGTGACTAAATATTGAATCAAACCCACATGCAATTACATTGTTCTCTGCTCTCATAGCCATCGATCTTTCTAACAAGATAATTTGATCGGTTACCAATTAGGAGTTTTCCAGCTGTCCATTTAGGGACTCGGTGACCGGAAGTGCAGTCAAACAAACACAGCCAGCTCGCCTTGCTCCTGATGCAATTAAGACTCTAACAGCCACTGGAATTTCACTTCAGTTGTATAGAGCTGTGGAGGCATCGGTGCATTTTCTGCACAGAGAAGTTTTGGCAAAAGCGAGATAAAGATTTCCTTAGCATCATTGGTTGGGCTTTCCTGGTAGCTCAGCTGGTAAAGAATTCGCCTGCAATGCAGGAGACCCTGGTTCAATTCCTGGGTTGGGAAGACCCCTTGGAGAAGGGATAGGCTACCCACTCCAGTATTCGTGGGCTTCCCTGGTGGCTCAGATGGTAAAGAGTCGGCCCACAGTGTGGGAGACCTGAGTTTGATCCCTGGGTTGGGAAAATCCCCTGGAGGGCGTGGCAACCTACTCCAGTATTCTGGCCTGGAGAATGAATCCTCATGCACAGAGGAGCCTGGGGGCTACAGTTCATTGGGTCTCAGAGAGTCAGTCACGACTGAGCGACCTGGCTCAGCACAGCACAGCATCACTGGTTATGTGGTCAATGCTGAGACGGGGTTAAAGGAAGGAATGTATGCAAAGTTCCTGACACACAGAGTAGGCATTCGATGAATAATGCCTTCCTCATTCCATGGTTATTATGATTCAGTATCTCAGGTGTACCCTCTGGTCTAACAACCTTGTATTTTAATTAACAATTTTTTTTATAAAAGAAAGTGAGAGAATTTCAGAATCAATAGCCTGTGAAAATAAATGCCTCTTGTGCCATGGCCCAGGGTCTCCAGTCCACCCCGGTGCTCCCGCTGGGGACATAGCCTCCTCTTTGCAGTCCGACCCCAGGGGTGCTGACCTACTGTGCATCCTCGGCCCCTGCTGTCAGCGATGGGCTCTGAGCGGCATCCAGACCACAGTCCTGAGGCCCTGAAGCTTTTGACACTTGGAAGAGATAACAAAGGGAAACTGTGATCCTGAATTAAAGTCATTCGCTTCAGCCTTCTCCAGACCCTCCCCCTGACTTGCAGCCTCCAGCCACGGTTTGCACGTGATTGTTCTTGGTGCCCTGCATGTTCATCGGGCTTCCCCGTTGGCCCTAGTGGTAAAGAATCCACCCACCAGTGCAGGAGATTCAAGAGACATGGGTTCACTCGCTGGGTCAGGAAGATGCCCTGGAGGAGGAAATGGCAACCCACTCCAATATTCTTGCCTGAAAAATCCCATGGATAGAGGAGGCTGGTGGACTATGATCCAGGGGGTCTCAAAGAGTCAGACACGACTGAGTCACTAACACTAAATAAAGAAGCCCCCACAGGAAAGGAATCTTGGGCACACTGAGGATCTCCAGGACCACCAGCCCTAGGCTAACCCCACAGCCCTCAGCAGCCAGGTCAGACATCCCGTACAAGGTCACGGCTGCTGTGACCTTCACGTCCTCGGCCTCATGGGTGTGGGGTCAGTGTGCCTGGTCCCTGCTTTGGCCAATGAGCTTTTTCCTCTTACTCAGTGATTTTTAAAAGATGTGTGTATTTTTGCTGAAAAGCTATTTTGTTGAATTTTTTTAATTAATTTTTAGTGGAATATGGACTTCCCTTGTGGCTCAGCTGGTAAAGAATCTGACTGTAATGTGGAAGATCTGGGTCTGATCCCTTGGTTGGGAAGATCCCCTGGAGAAGGGAAAAGCTACTCCAGTATTCTGGCCTGGAGAAGTCCATGAATTGTACAGTCCATGGGGTCTCAAAGAGTTGTGTTGGATTTTTCAAGCGATATTATTTCACACACGTTTTACCAAGTTACTCACTGACCCCTTGATTCACCCACTGGTTTGCTCATTCCCTCATTAGCTGTCTATCAATGGGCAAACCCATCCTGAACACCTGCACTGGGTCAGCTTCTGCCAGGCTCCGAGACACAGCAAAGGATGCAGTGGGTCTCTGGTGCTCAAGATGCTGAAAGTCTAGCAAGAGATGCAAACACACCAGCTATGGGATCGCACGGTGGCAACAGCTCTGACAGGAAGCGTCAGAGGAGCCCTGAAAGCATGCAGAGGCCAGCCAACCCCGGGCTGGCTGCAGAGAGCCGGAATGAGGTGGGGCCGGATGAGGAAGCCTTGCTAGAGGAAGGGCATCTCGGTGGAGCCTCTAAGAGCTCGCCAGGTGAGGCGTTCCTGACGACTGTGACATCACCTTCTGGCACAGGGTGTGAGTCCCAGGTGACAAGATCCGTGTGGCCTTTCCCAGAGATGGTTCCACCTGCTCCGAGAGGGAGTTGGTGCTGTGGCCTGACCAGTTGCTATAACCAAACAGGGATGAACTGATCCAAGTGAGACTCCCTGAAAGCATATTTGATTAAAGCCAAAGAGACTCCGAATTGCCTCCATGGGAGGGACTTTAGGTGACCATCTGCTGGGAAGAAGGGCAAGGGATTGGTTTTAAAGCTGAAGCACCATTGTAAGCTTACATTACCAAGCCCACTGTGTGCTCTTACACGTTTATCTGGGGGTGGCTTGGGGATGTGGTGTTGAGAGAAATTTTGGAAGAAGGGTCTTCAAGTCCTCTAAGCCATGTCTTTCTATTGAAATCAATTCTACCCTTACCACCAAAAACATAACCCAGGTCCTTTGCACCTTAAGAGTTACCCATTAGGACAAAAACCCCTGGACAGAGCATGTCTTTCTGATAGGCTCATCAGAAAAATTACAAGAGGCCGTTTCAATTTAAATTCCAAATTTAATGACACAACCTGAAAAATTATGTTCAGGGTGCGTCCCCAATATTGCATTATTCGCTGTGTATCTAAAACGCAAATTTAACTGGGGTCCAGTGTTTTGTTTATTTGCCAAGTCTGGCCACCTGACTATGGAATAGTTTCTGTCCCAGTCTGCTACCCTTTCCTCCACTAGAAGGCGTGGCTTTCTGTCCAGGGGACGTGTCTCCACCTCCAGCTCAACCATAATCAACTTGCGACGTTTCCTGCACTGGGAAGGCACTCAGGTGGCACTTCCACTGAGCGTGAGGCCTTCTGGGGACTGTCATGCCCCTTGATAGCACTGGAGAGCTGGGTTAGCCTCCTCACTTCGGGGATTGTTTCATCAGCGATGCCTAGACAAAAAAAATGGGGCTGGTGGGGGGAAGAATTTGCAAAAGGAATTTGGGAAGAGGTAAAGCAACGGCACCCCACTCCAGTACTCTTGCCTGGAAAATCCCATGGACAGAGGAGCCTGGTGGGCTGCAGTCCATGGGGTCCCTAAGAGTCCAGCACAACTGAGCGACTTCACTTTCACTTTTCACTTTCATGCATTGGAGAAGGAAATGGCAACCCACTCCAGTGTTCTTGCCTGGAGAATCCCAGGGACGGAGGAGCCTGGTGGGCTGCCGTCTATGGGGTCGCACAGAGTCGGACACGACTGAAGCGACTTAGCAGCAAAATGTCAATAGAAGTTTTTCTACCGCAATTCACAGTGACCCAGAAGCTGACGCAGCATGTTCAGCAATCCTGCCCCACTGCTGACCCGCAGATGAGCCCAGGAAGAAAGTGAAGCACAGGAAATATTCTATGCCCTTCCTCCTGAGATTCCAGTCCCCGACCCATCTCTGCTGTATGACTGCCCTCCGCAGTCCACTCACCGCTGAGGACCAGGTCCTCCACCAGAGAAACTGCATTCAGACAACACCGAGCTGTCCCCACTCCCTCCCTGAGGGCAGGTGCAGGTTAATTTCCTTTCCTGGTGCAGCAGCTAACAGGGTTAAAGTGCCCACACAGGCCAGTGGCTTCCTTTCTCTCCCGGCAAGGCCATGCCTCACAGGGGGCCTGGCTCATAGTATGTGCTCAATAAATCTTCCCTCCATCCGAACCTGAAAGGAAGTGCCGGGCTCTGTTGTCTGTGCTGCTCTGATTATAGGGATAAATAAATGGGCTTTTCTGCAACAGCAGACACCATTCACTGCTAAATTCACTTTGATGCACAAGGGAAAAAAAGACCCTCTGCATCCCCTATCGCCACTGAGGAAAGAGATAAGGCTTATACTTAGAATGAATTCCGGCTTATATTTATGTAGAGAAGTAATCAGACCATCAAAGCAGAACAAGAAAGTGAAAGGGTGTTAAGACAAATGAATTTAAAAGCACACAATATCCTGTCCCTGATTTGCTTTCCTAGGCAATGAAATATTTCAGAAGATTAAAAATGGTTATGTAACACCCAGAATCCACATTGTCAAAAAGATTTGTAACTCAGTGTTTTCCTACCCAGGTACCAATGAAAGAGTTTCATCTAGGTTTTGATCATGGCAATTTTTTTTCAAGATATAAAATATATTGAAATATTTAAATTGCTTGTCAAATGTAAACTCGCCCGTGTCCTGACACTTTTAAAATATAACGTGGCTTCAGACATCACTTCTCCTGATAGGATTTTTTAAGTTGTTTTATAATGCATTAACAGTGAAGCTCAGACTCCAAAGCCTACTGTATTTGTAATATTCACTTTTTTTTTCCTCATCCCCTATAATTTCCAGAATGTAATTCTGCCCCCAGCTGGTTAAAACATCTCTGACATCAGAGAGAAATGGGGAACTCTTCAACATCTCCGCTCATCAGAGGGTGAGGGCATTTGGCTGGCAAAACTAACATGTGCCTTGGGGAGTGAGCGTTCCCAGCACGGGAGGGTTTTGTTTGTTGGTTCGAGGCGAATCCATGGTGTTTCTCTTTGCATGAGCAAGAGAACTTGGAGAGAAAAAAAGGAGTGCGTATTTCAGAAAGACCCAGTTTGTGATTTCTGCTCAAGAGCTTACCATTAATGAGATATTGATCGCCTGGCTATGATAATTGTCACTTGACATCAAGCAGGACGGAAAGTTAATAAAGATGACGATCAACACTGTGGCCGGCATCCAAAGGCACGCCAAGGAACTCGGATTTGTTTTCTTAATGTGTGTGTTTTCAGCTTTTGCATTAAGTTTTCTACAATTTATTCTGGCTTGATCGTGTCGCTGGCATTCCCAGCGTGGCACCGAGGTGACCACAGACCCGGAGGGACCACCTGCCATTCCAGGCCCAGAGAGCAGCCAGGATGGGGCCAGAGACCCGGTGACAGCTGAGACCACCCGTGGTCTTGATGGCTGGTCCTGGCGTTTATAAAGGTTGCACTTTTGACCTTCCAGACCGTCAGCCACATTCCCAGTGGAGGCAGGGATAAGAAGGGGATGTTCAGATGCTTGTCTGACAAGGCTCTAGGAAGGAGGAACTCAGGAAGTGACCTGGAGTTTAAGTTGGTGGT
Source organism: Madoqua kirkii (assembly GCA_006408675.1). NCBI lineage: Eukaryota > Metazoa > Chordata > Mammalia > Artiodactyla > Bovidae > Madoqua > Madoqua kirkii. The sequence continues at coordinate 10,947 of SJYC01113928.1, read as the reverse complement.
ACCGGGCTCCTAGTGAGAAACTAGAGACCTAAATGTCAGAGGGTTTTAGACAGAATGCCTTTTAAATTTAAATAGCAGAATCCAGGCATTCCTGACCTGTGTGTCACCTGGCTGCAGCTGACCTGGCTGCTCGGTGACCTGGCTGGGCACAAAGGACCAAGGCTGGGCTCTGGGGCCACTTTGGGGACCATTTGACTTCTCAGCACCTCCTTCTACCGTTCGTGAAATTTGCACACATCGGGTTAAAGATAGCAGGCAAGCTCATACAGCCAGCCTCTCTTGCTCATCTCTGCCCATGTTTTCTGATGCCTCAGGCTCCAGAATCAAACAGTTTGCCTTCCCTTCTTTCACAAAACCTTGTTCCTATGTCACCTCCTCTGGGAAGCCTTCCTTGATCACACCTTGCCCATGATAGGTGGTAGAATGAGTGTCTCTCCTGCTCATAACACAGCCTCCCATGGTGGACCTGTGGAGAGACACGAAGCCCCTTGAACATAAGCCCAAATTTCTTAGCTTATTTAGTACGCTAATCTCCAGCTGCTACGGAGTTAAAGGTCTGTCCTTGGGGAAGAAGGGAGGAACTAAGTCTGGATCAAGCCTGGGGCAAGAACCCTGCCTCCACCCAGCTCTGTTGATCAGTGGCGATAATAACTAGCATGGCCCTGTGTTCACAGTGAAGTAGGCACTTTACTGTATTACTTCATTTAATCCTCACACAGAGCACAAGGTAGACCTTGTCATCTTTCCATTTTACAGGTGAGGAAAATCGAGGTCAAATTGTGCACGTTCCCATGGTTAGTGTACAATGGAGCTGGGATCCAGACTTCTGGGCGCCTCACTCTCCAGCTCACCATTCAGTGGTCACAGCCACATCTGGTTCAAGGGCAGCTCCTCGCCCAATACCCTGGCCCGTCTCTGCTGTTCAGCTTCCTAGAAATTACCATCTCTCCACCACTTTGTCTTCAATCCTCCAAAGTTAAGAGCTTGAAGGAATCTCAGATCAAGTACAGAGCACTATCTTGAACTGCTGGGGGCCCCTTGCCTGGGTCAGAGGAGGTAAAAGCCAGGTGTAGGAAGTGCTGGATGTCAGCACTGGAGGTGGGGACCCAGAGGCCCAGACCTGCCCAGGGTAGAGCAGCGCTGACTGGTAGAAGCAAGCCTGGAAGGCAGCAGTAGTTACAGACACCGTGCCCACTAACCTGGACGCGCCAGGCATTGGGCAGAAGAGCTGACCTGGGTTGGCTATGCCTCAGGAGACAAAGCGCTGGTTACTATCAGAACGTCCTCCTGAAGTGAAGCTCACTAACCAGCTGTAAGTTCACATGCAGAGTCAGCTGGCCCCCAGGCTGGCTCCAGCCTCGCGCTCCCCAGGGGAGGTGGGCGTCGTGCACGGGGCCACCTTGGCTGCAGGTTCAGGGGCATCAAGAGTGATTCCCACCAAGCAGAACCAGCAGCATCGAGAGACCAAACTCCCATCCTGGCTGTGCCCCTTCAGGGCCCTGTGACTTGGGGCGGCTGCTTCGTCTCTTAAAGACTCGGTTTCACGCTCTTGAAAACAGAGCCAGTGGTGTGTGCCGCGCTGGCTCCTAAGTCCACGTTCAGACCTGGAGCTGCCTCGGTTGTCTCCCTTCATCACCCATAGTCTGCTTCCCGCCCCCTGCTCCCAGGTCAGCCTCCTGCTCTGCACGATTCTGGGCTGACCTGCACCTCCACAGTCCCCTCTTGGGGTCACTCACTCACGACCTCACAGCATTCCCCCAGGCCTGACAGGGATGCAGGGATGGACCGGCAGAACCTCTGACCTCAGAGCGATGGATGCCACGCATTCTCATAGGTCTAAGTTGGCGAGAGAGTAGCCAGGAGCACAGAGGGAGGCACCAACTGCCGGGGAGGTTCACAGCGAGGTCTCTTTAAAGTGGAGGAGGATAGGAGGACAGGAAGGCAGGCTTCCTGGAGGTGGTGCTGGTGGTTTTAGTCGTTAAGCCGTGTCTGACTCTTGCGACCCCATGGACTGTAGCCTGCCAGGCTCCTCTGTCTGTGGGATTCTCCAGGCAAGAGTACTGGAGTGGGTTGCCATTTCCTTCTCGTAAACTAGGCCTTGAAGGGTAATTAGAGCTGACTTCAAGATTCAGGTGATGGCAAGAAGGGCACTGCAGGCTTAGCAAATCACCACAAGCAAGGTGGGCTGCAAGAACCCATTTCACAGATATGCAGATTGAAGCTCTCCATCAGCCTCCCCCTGCCAACCTCTCCCAGAGGGGCTTCAGCATGTAAGGCAGTGATGCTTCACAACTGATCCCCAGAGCTCAGCCTGGGCCTTTTACTTTGCGCTCCTGAATCTTTATACTTTATTTAAGAGCCATTTTATGGGGTCAGGGCACTTAAAGAATGGGTGACTTGGAAAAACTGTGAATCAGGAGAGTTCTTGATACTCCTCTCTTCACCTACCAGCTATGGGGTTTTGACCACCCCACCCAGCCTTTAGCCCATCAGAAAATCAGTAACTACTACCTGTCCAAGTGATCCCTGAGTCATCAAGGGACAAGAGAGAAAACATATGCCAAAGAGATTTTGAGAATCTAAATTATCAGATAAAACTCGAGACCCTGGCACTCTTCATGCGAAATTAATTCTTATTAACTGGCTGATCACTCTGGGCCCAACCTCATATGACCCTAGAGAGCAGGGGCAGGGGGCAGAAGAAAGGAAAAAAAAAAGACATGGGTAGCCCTACTATGTGTTCAGCACCATGACCCCACTGCCTCTCCTGATCCTTCACAGTAGTCCTCTTTTTGTAAACAGGGAATCCTAAGCTCAGAGAAGCACATGACCTGCCCCAGGTAACACAGCCTGCAAGGAGCAGAGATTGGGTTTGATGCCAGATCTATCTTCTCGCTATATGATGTTTCCTGGGAGTACAAGAATCTAGAACATGACTTTTCCATGGCCCTTCAGCTTTTTACAATGACGTTGGAAAGTCAATGAATGAATTCATTCATTCACTCACTCAATTATTGATTGATTCATTCTTTGATTGATTTACTCAATAACCTCACGATTCTGGGCTGACCTGCACCTCCACAGTCCCCTCTTGGGGTCACTCACTCACGACCTCACAGCATTCCCCCAGGCCTGACAGGGATGCAGGGATGGACCGGCAGAACCTCTGACCTCAGAGCGATGGATGCCACGCATTCTCATAGGTCTAAGTTGGCGAGAGAGTAGCCAGGAGCACAGAGGGAGGCACCAACTGCCGGGGAGGTTCACAGCGAGGTCTCTTTAAAGTGGAGGAGGATAGGAGGACAGGAAGGCAGGCTTCCTGGAGGTGGTGCTGGTGGTTTTAGTCGTTAAGCCGTGTCTGACTCTTGCGACCCCATGGACTGTAGCCTGCCAGGCTCCTCTGTCTGTGGGATTCTCCAGGCAAGAGTACTGGAGTGGGTTGCCATTTCCTTCTCGTAAACTAGGCCTTGAAGGGTAATTAGAGCTGACTTCAAGATTCAGGTGATGGCAAGAAGGGCACTGCAGGCTTAGCAAATCACCACAAGCAAGGTGGGCTGCAAGAACCCATTTCACAGATATGCAGATTGAAGCTCTCCATCAGCCTCCCCCTGCCAACCTCTCCCAGAGGGGCTTCAGCATGTAAGGCAGTGATGCTTCACAACGATCCCCAGAGCTCAGCCTGGGCCTTTTACTTTGCGCTCCTGAATCTTTATACTTTATTTAAGAGCCATTTTATGGGGTCAGGGCACTTAAAGAATGGGTGACTTGGAAAAACTGTGAATCAGGAGAGTTCTTGATACTCCTCTCTTCACCTACCAGCTATGGGGTTTTGACCACCCCACCCAGCCTTTAGCCCATCAGAAAATCAGTAACTACTACCTGTCCAAGTGATCCCTGAGTCATCAAGGGACAAGAGAGAAAACATATGCCAAAGAGATTTTGAGAATCTAAATTATCAGATAAAACTCGAGACCCTGGCACTCTTCATGCGAAATTAATTCTTATTAACTGGCTGATCACTCTGGGCCCAACCTCATATGACCCTAGAGAGCAGGGGCAGGGGGCAGAAGAAAGGAAAAAAAAAAGACATGGGTAGCCCTACTATGTGTTCAGCACCATGACCCCACTGCCTCTCCTGATCCTTCACAGTAGTCCTCTTTTTGTAAACAGGGAATCCTAAGCTCAGAGAAGCACATGACCTGCCCCAGGTAACACAGCCTGCAAGGAGCAGAGATTGGGTTTGATGCCAGATCTATCTTCTCGCTATATGATGTTTCCTGGGAGTACAAGAATCTAGAACATGACTTTTCCATGGCCCTTCAGCTTTTTACAATGACGTTGGAAAGTCAATGAATGAATTCATTCATTCACTCACTCAATTATTGATTGATTCATTCTTTGATTGATTTACTCAATAACCAAGCATCTCCTCAGTTCAGTGCTCAGAGTAGGCACTGGGTATGCAAGACGATACTGGGAAATAGATACCACATGATGCAGGTTTTAATAAGGGCCACAGTGGATGGTACAAATCATCAGAAGCATCAGTGTCCAAAGGACAGAAATATTCCTGTGGGCTCTCCCCAACCAGACTGCACTGAAGCTAATCTGAAAGGTCTTAGGACCTGCTTCCTCCTTGTTGTTGACAGGGACTCCCTCCACTCTTGGATGTTAGGTGCCATCTTCTAGGGACGACTCCTGAATTCATGTCTCCCAGGACCTCAGAGCCTTTGATCCTGCTGCCCGATCATTACCAGCATGCGGATCCTTAGGAGGAAGCTCAAATGCAAAGTAAGTAGAAGAGAACTCCTGATCTCCAAACAGAAGGCGCATATAAAATAAAACTGAGACTCGTTCAGTCTTTCCATCCCAGTGAATGGCAACTAAAGACAGACAAAACCTTGGTGTCATCTTTCGCTTATTCATCGCCCCCCACGCTCCTGGTCCAAATGCCCAGCAAAGCCTTGGCTCCACTACCAACACGAATCCAAAATCTGACGTCTTCTCGCCATCTCCTCTGCTGTCCCCTTGCTCGAGGCTGCCTGGATCACTACAGCCATGCCTGCCTCATCGCCCCTCCACCCTTGCCCGACAGACTAATTCCATTCAGCAAGCAGGTGACGTCATTCCTCTCCTGCCAAGAGAAAATGTCAACCCCTTAGAGCTGCCTCTAAGACAAGACTCTTCCAGTCCCTCAACCTCGCCGACATCGTCTTTCTCTGCTCCGCCCTTTATCCTGCCTGTTCCAGCCACTCCGGCTTCTTTGCTGACCTTGAACACACCAAGCAAGCCTCCGCCCCAGGGCCCCACACTTGGTGTACTCTCTGCCTGGAACATCCATCTCTCACATGGCTGCATACGTGTTGCCTCATTTCCTTCTGAGCTCCACCCAAATGCCACCTTTCCAGAGAAGCCTCTAATAAAATGTCACACCCCAGGGACTTCCCTGATTATCTAGAAGCTAAGACTCCATGCTCCCAATGCAGGAGACCCGAGTTTGATTCCTGGTCAAGGAACTAGATTTCACACGCTGTAACTAAGAGTTTGCCTGTTGCAATTAAAGATCCCACATGCCACAACTAAGACCTGGTAAAGTGAAAGAAAGTGAAGTCGCTCAGCTGTGTCCTTTGCAACCTCATGGACTGTGGCCCACCAGGCTCCTCCATCTATGGAATTTTCCAGGCAAGAGTACTGGAGTGGGTTGCCATTTCCTTCTCTAGGGGATCTTCCTGATCCACGGATCAAACCCGGGGCTCCCTCCTTGCAGGCAGACACTTTACCTTCTGAGCTACCAGGGAAGCCTTGGTAAGGGTTCTCTTCACCTGGTTTTGTTTTTCTCCAGGATTTCATGATCACTTGCCATTCTATACATATGTCCATTTGTTAGTTTCTGATCTTCTCCCACTGGAGAGGGCAGGGAATTTCTCTGGCATTGATATCATGATTAGAACAGTGCCTGGCACAGAGTGGGAGCTCTAGAAATGTCTGTTGAAGGAAGGAAAAGAAAGGGAAAGGAAAAGAAAGAAACTGGGCTGCTCACCAGCCTGCAAGCAGACTCTCCTTCTTTCTTCCAGGCACTAGGTGTGTGCTAAGTTGTGTCTGATTCTTTGCGGCCCCAAGAACTGTAGCCCGCCAGGCTCCTCTGTGCAAGGGATTTTCCAGGCAAGAATACTGGAGTGAGTTGTCATTTCCTTCTCCAAGGGTTCTTCCTGACCGTGGGATAAAACCCACATCTCTTGAGTCTCCTGCACTAGCAGGCGAGTTCTTTATCACTATGGCCACCTGGGAAGCCCATTGCACTTCCATGCAGGGGTAAATGCCAAATGCCAACTTCTCCGCCCAGAAGCCCCCTCTCAGAATATTCTCTGCCTGCTGACATCTGTCTTCAGAGGCAACATCAGCTCCTCTGCAAGCAACAGCTCTTGGTGCCCCGGCAGAGGGCCAGGGGGTGCGGGTAGGGGGCGGGGGTGGAATTTGCTCCAGCCTCTTTCCTGCTGGGTCACTGTAGCAGCCAAGGTCCCGGCAGGAAAAAGAACTCACCGCTGAAGATGAGCCTTTAGTGGAGACTCCTCACAGAAGGGAGGGTGTAAAGAGAACAAGCAAGAGATTGTGCTGAACTGTCCGTATTCCTGGCCTGAAGGAACAAGGCAGAAAAATCAAGGCGATGATGCGAGTGGAGGTGCTGGGTGGGAGCTGAGTTTGGAGGCTGCAGCTCTCTCCAGAGATGTAGAGATGGAAGGAGGGGAGAGAAATATCTAACCTGCCCTCCTGCCCATCCATCTTCTCCCAGTACCTTCCACTGACTCACTGCACTGGAACCAGCTGGCGAGAGAGCCTGTGTTGGGAATGAAAGACAATGAGGCCAAGGTTCCAATGGTGTGAACAGCATGTACAAAGGCCCTGTGGTTGGAGGAGCAAGGGGAACCAAAAAAAAGCCAGTGGAGCTGGCCCAGTGACACTGTGAGAGGACGCCATGCCACGTGGGCCTTACAGGCACCTGGCCCACCTCCTGGGTGCCTGGGGAAGTCCTCAGCGACACCGCCATCACAGAGGCGGAGTTAGTGACAAACCACACCTCAACCTGCTTCGTCTCCCAAAGGGCCCTGGTTTGGGCAATAACTGGTCTGGTCTGCCTCCTAGGGGCAGGCCCGAGAGTCCTGCCTTCACCCCAGGTGCAGTGGGGACCCCAAAGGGCTGACCGGCTGGGAGCCCTGCTCTCACTCGCCCAGATTTCCATTCATCAAGAGCAGTCAGATTGCAGTGAAGCAAGTGAGTTTTAGGAGCCATGGGATCAGGACTGAGAAAGATGCTACTGAGAGACTTCCCCTGTGGTCCAGTGGCTGAGACTCCAGGCTCCCAGTGAAGGGTACCTGGGTTTGATCCCTGGTTAGGGAAAATCTATGACAAACCTAGACAGCATAGTAAAAAGCAGAGACATCACTTCACTGACAAAGGTCTATATAGTCAAGTGTTAGTTGCACAATTGTGTCAACTCTTTGCAACCCCATGGACTGTAGCCTGCCAGGCTCCTCTGTCCATGGAATTCTCCAGGCAAAAATACTGGAGTGGGTTGCCATTGCCTTCTCCAGGGTATCTTCCCCAACCAGGGATTGAACCTGGGTCTCCCGCATTGCAAGCAGATTCTTTACCATCGAGATACCTGGGAAGCCCCCCATACACTCAAAGCTATGGTTTTTCCAGTATCATGTACAGATGTGAGAGATGGCTCATAAAGAAGGCTGAGTGCCAAAGAATTGATGCTTTAAAATTGTGGTGCTGGAGAAGACTTTTGCAAGTCCCTTGGACAGCAAGAAAATCAAACCAGTCAATCCTAAAAGAAATCAGTCCTGAATATTCACTGGAAGGACTGATGAAGCTAAAATTCCAGACTTCGGCCACCTGATACAAAGAAGCAACTCACTGGAAAAGACTGATGCTGGGAAAGATTGAGGACATGAGAAGGGGGCGATAGAGGATGAGATGGTTGGATGGCATCACCGACTCAATGGATGTGAGTTTGAACAAACTCAGAGAGATAGTGAAGGTCAGGGAAGCCTGGCGTGCTGCAGTCCACGGGGTCACAAAGGGTCAGACACGACTTAATGACTGAACAACAATAGGGGATGAGATCCCACATTCCACAGTTAAGACCTGGCACAGCCAAGTAAATACACACATGAATGAAGCAATATTTAAGATGTTATTGAAGTCATCCACACCACCCTCCAAAATCACTGTACCCACCTTTAGCACTCATGGGCTCCAGGACAAGATCCAGACGCCCTCTCTTGCCACCTGGCGTGCCCACTTTCAGCTTTGGCTTCTGCCAGCCCTACCCAGCCAGGCACCACAGGCGCCCTCCAGGCTGAAATTCTCTGCTGTGGTCAAATTCTGTGATGCATGCAAGTGTTTGTGTGTGCTGTTCCCACCAGCTGGACCACCCTCCTCTTCTGCCCTGCAGCAAAGTCCCAGCCTTCCAGTAAGGTCCAGAGTCTTCTGATGCGTCCCAGTGTTCTCTGTAAGGACCTGCTGTCCTTATCTGTCTCTCTTTTCCCACTATAACATCGTGAACTGCATGAGCACAGGTTTGTCTTTTGCATGACGACATTCAGTGTTTTTTAGGTTTCCCTGGTGGCTCAGTGGTCCCAAATCTGCCTACCATGCAGGAGACTCGATTTCAATCCCTGGGTAGGAAAGATCTCCTGGAGAAGGAAATGGCGACCTGTTTCAGTATTCTTGCCTGGGAAATCCCTTGGACGGAGGAGCCTGGCAGGCTACAGTCCATCGCGTTGCAAAGAGTCGGAGACAACTGAGAGATCAAAGAATACAGTGTTTTCAGCCCACTGCCTGGAGGAAAGATTTTCAAGATGAGGGAAAGGGAAAAGAGGGAGAGGGAGGGGGAGTTAAAGAGGGAGAAAGAGAAATGGGAGGGAGGCAGGAAGAGAAAGGGAGGAGGTTCTAAATGCTTCAAGCGTCTTCTTTCTTTGCAGCCTAACAGCTATCAGTGAACTAGGCTATCCACGCTAACTTCTGAGATCTGCAACTTTTCTTTACCCAGTGCTTTCTGGGTGCTTCCCCTTTGTTCTGATTTTTCTACCTAACACAAACTTTCGAAGTCCCACTTGGAGTTAGGTGGAAGCATACTTCACTGCGAAAACTTTGACTTACCATCTTGTTGTCTCAAACATCCCGAGGTTGTATAATAACCCAAATGTCTTTGTTCTCATGACGGGAGTATGCATCAAGAATCAAAGAAGCAGGAGGAAAAGGAACGTTCCAGGCTATTACTGTAACAATCCAATTACAATGCCTATCAAACTTAACTTCACAGGTTAGAGCTCCTAATTGCCTGACAAAAATTGACACTTCAGTCGCAACAGCCTAATATAATCAGAGGCCAAATTAAATTTGATCGTGGGCAGAAAACGATGCTATCATTCGAAGGCATGAAAACAGGAGATCAACTAGCATGATACCAGGGATCAGAAATGAAAATGATTCATTAATGGCAATGCGTTTCTGATAATGGAAATGACACAGTTCAGACGGCTTCGTAAAAACACTATTAATTAAAAAGATGATAGACCTAACAAGCCATAGAAAGCACAGGACTTTTTGGGGGGTGTGCTTGTTAAGGTGACGGATGACAGCGGATAAGAACAGAGAGTTGATGTACTTTTGTGAGAAGTATTTCGCTAAGCATGAGCCCAGTTTACTGGCCGTTGTTCTGTGAATCGACTTTCTCCTGGGGCCCATGTTCCAGGACCATAAAAAAAAAAAGAATCTGTGGCCATAATACAGCTTTGCAGTGAGTGCAAATAGCACTGGCTATAAAACAGAAGGGCCCAATTCATAAAAGAAATTCGCTAGGGAACTTTGCATACGGTAAAAGAGGAAAAAAAACCCGGAGGAGACTTTTCACTGTGCGTGTGCATGTGAGCCAACACACATGTGATGGGTTTTTCATGCTGCAAGGTCTGCGTGATTTCCAGTTTAGGGGACTGAAACGCACAGAAAATAAGCCACATCTCAAAGGATATCAGGGTTTGGGGACAGAAATGTGAAGTACCCACTTTGGGCTAAAAAAAGAAACTCATAGGAAAATTAGACTCTGTGAAAGCGTTGTGTTTCGCCATTCCATCTTTGACCAAAATGTACCAAGTGCCCTTACTGTGTTAGGTCTCCAACTAGGATCCAGGGTTTGGGACTGAATAGGGTGGAAGTTGTGCCCATTCTTGGGGAATGTTCAGTCTGGCCAAAATAATGGGCTTGGTGGAGTAAGAGGTGAGATGAAAATGCAGGAAGGAATCACAGGGAGTGATGCCACCAAGTGATAGTAGGGAGCAACTGCATGGAAAGCCAGGAGGACCTCTTGGAGGAAGCCACATTTCCAAGGAGGCCTGAAGAAGTGGAAGACTGGTGAACAATAAGCGGTGGGAATGAGGGAAGAATTCCAGCACTGGAACCTTCAGCTGCATCTATGGATACAACAGAGAGATGAGATTCCCTGAAAACATAAACCGACCACTCGAAGGCACTCGTGGGTTACCAGAGCTGGAAGGGGGAAGAAAGGGTTTGACACAACTTGTTGCTGTGAGAATAGAAACGGGGCAGGGGGTGGGGGAGGGGCGGTCCTCGGCTCCGGGTCTCTTCCTTTTTATTTATTTATTTTTTTACTTTACAATACTGTATTGGTTTTGCCATACATTGACATGAATCAGCCACAGGTGTACATGAGTTCCCAACCCTGAACCCACCCTCCCACCACCCTCTCCCTATCATCTCTCTGGATCATCCCAGTGCACCAGCCCCAAGCATCCTGTATCCTGTATCAAACCTAGACTAGCAATTCGTTTCTTACACGGTAGTACACATGTTTCAATGCCATTCTCCCAAATCATCCCACCCTCTCCCTCTCCCACAGAGTCCAAAAGTCCGTTCTTTACT
>SJYC01113927.1:0-24084 GCA_006408675.1 Madoqua kirkii | reverse complement strand
CTTTCTTTGGTCTCTTCCATTAAAGGAACAGAGATCTGGCAGATGAGAGAGGACCATCCATCCTTCACCAGGATGATTTCAGGCATAGCCGTGTGACTTGCTTTGATCAAGGAAATGTGAGCAGAACTGGGGCTGCCTGATTCTTAACAGAAGCTCCAAGACCATCACACAGCTCACCATGTCTTCTTTTCTCTCTTGTCAGGAGGACTGGCAAAGCCCAGGTCCAGGGCCTCCCTTAGCCTGAATCCTGGAGACAAAATCCCATGGGAAACAGCTGCTACCCTCACCCACACCCCCAGATGTGCAGCCTGAGCTGAAATCAGCCTTTGTTTCTGCAACACATGGAGGCTTTGGGGTCAGCTGTTCATGCAGCTGGGCCTAATCCATCCTGACTGAGGCAGCAGTCAGCCGACCAGGCCATGTTAAAGGGCTGGTGGGGGGCTTCCTGGGCTCCATCCAGGAGCTAAAGGAGCAGGGAGTTCAGGATCTGGAGGGGCAAGGATCCAAGTCATTGATGTTTGGAGGGGAGAGATTCTGCTTCCGTATAAAGAAGAACCTCCCAAGTAGATCACCAAGTAATCTTTGTCAAATGAGCTGCCTTAGGGGTAGTGAGCTCCCTGCCCCTAGAGGGGATCAAAAGCAGGTTGGGTCCTGATCGTGACTCAGCCCTCAATACTGGGTAACCTGAAGGAAGAGTCTGCATTCAATGACTTAAGAGCCACCTAGCCTGAGATTTGGTAATTGTTTGAGTTTGGGTAGGAAGCAAGTGTCACCTGCCCCGGGGACCTCCAGTGAACAAAGAGAGGGGCCCTGGAGACCACACCATTCAATCCAATTAGATCAGGTCCAGGCCAACATGATTCAGTGACCACTGTCAGTTCAGTTCAGTTCAGTTCAGTTCAGTCTCTCAGTCAAGTCTGACTCTTTGCAACCCCATGGACTGCAGCATGCCAGACCTCCTTGTCCATCATCAACTTCCAGAGTTTACTCAAACTCATGTCCATGGAGTCGGTGATGTCATCCAACCATCTCATCCTCTGCCGTCCCCTTCTCTTCCTGCTCTCAATCTTTCCCAGCATCAGGATCTTTTCCAATGAGTCAGTTCTTCACATCAGGTGGCCAAAGTATTGGAGTTTCAGCTTCAACATCAGTCCTTCCTGTATGGAGCCAGAAAAAAAAAAATCTAACACACCTTCAAAGATGCAATATGCTCTCTCCCTCTCTGCATGTCTCAAAGGGCACGTTTTCCACCAGGAGGAAGCTGTTGAGGCTGTAATCCTCACTGGCCAGCACTGGGACACGACATGGCTGTGCAGGAGTTTCCAGAGCACAGGGGTCTCCAGGGGCCTGAGGGACCAGCCTGGGTTAGCCCCACAGCTGGATGGCAGCCTGGCCCAGCCCAGCCCCACACAGCAGACTTCTGCATCACTGGACACTTTGTGGCTTCCTGATGAGTGGCTTGGAGGCCAGGATCCAGGGATCCACCCCGGAGTGGGCTTGGCAAAGCTCCTGATGGAGGATCTCGTGGCTTTGCAGATGGGTCTGATGTGGTCCACGGGGTTGGCAGGAAGAAGTGGATCCAGGCAGCCCCCACATAGCTGTGTGCAAACTCCCTCAAGTAGGGTCCCGGACTCTTCCAAGATTGGTACCTTGGCTCCTGGGAACAACCACTGCACTCGGGGACCCCTGGGTCCACATTCCATCCCCCGACTACATCCTCCCAAAGCAGAGGCAGGGACAGAGTGTGAGCGTTCATCAAAATGTGAGGTCTAACCCTCCCGGAGGCCCTGTACCCATTTCACAGATGAGGAATCTGACGCTCAGAGAGGTTGAGGAATTTTCCCTTAGTCCTGCAGCAGAAGGGGTAGAGCCAGAATTCAGAACCAACGGTGGCTTCAGAGCTGTGCTGACCCCTGGGTGAGAGCGAGGCCAGGTAGTCTGGCCTCTCGCCTCCCTCTCTGCCTCTCTCATTCAGATTTATGTTCCGCCCTCTACACACCCATCCCCCACCCCCCCCCCCACCCTGGGCTCCAGCCCTGCACATCCACCCCACTTCCTCTCCTGGCCTCTTGGTTCTGCTCCCCTGTAACTTCAGCAAATCTAGTTCTAGCCTGTTGCAGGACCTAACCCCACCCAGTCTGCCCACAGCTTCTTAATAGGGTCCCCAACAGCTAAGGGAGCCAGCATTTATAGGTCTTCCTCCTAGACACCCAGCTAACAGGACCCGTCGGCCCAAGGGAAGAAGCTCGCCCGATAAAAAGAAGGCTTCCTGGACCCTTTTCTGCCACAGCCTCTGGGAGGGCATGGATTGTTCTAGAGAAAGGTGAGGATGGAAAGCAATGGCCTGCAGTCCCGGGACACACCCCTATCTAGGTTTGATGGATCTGACCCTCTAGACCCCTCATGACTCATTTTATTCCTCCCATGGACCCTTTGTCCTTTCATCTACGAAACCAATAATGACTAAGCATCTTCTATGACCAGGCCTTAAGCTATTGGCCAAGTCGTGGTGGTAAATCAGACAGGCATAGCCTTGCTCACATGGAGCTTCTGATCCTAGTGGGTAGATGGACTATAACCTCATAATAAGTTACTGTTGGAGACACTTCAGGGGGATGAGTTCTCCAAATGAAATGGAACTATAATGCTCCTTGGAAGAAAAGTTATGACCAACCTAGACAGCATATTAAAAAGCAGAGACATTACTTAGCCAACCAAGGTCCATCTAGTCAAAGCTATGGTTTTTCCAGTAGTCATATATGGATGTAAAAGTTGGACTATAAAGAAAGCTGAGCACCAAAGAACTGATGCTGTTGAACTGTGGTGTTGGAGAAGACACTTGAGAGTCTCTTGGATTGCAAGGAGACCCAACCAGTCCATCCTAAAGGAAATCAGTTCTAAATATTCATTGGAAGGACTGATGCTGATTCTGAAGCTCCAATATTTTGGCCACCTGATGTGAACAACTGACTTATTGAAGGAGCCGACAGAGGATGAGATGGTTGGATGGTATCACTGACTGGATGGACATGAGTTTCAACAAGCTCCAGTAGTTGGTGATGGACAGGAAAGCCTGGCGTGCTGCAGTCCATGGGGTCTCAAAGAGTCGGACACGACTGAGCGACTGAACTGAGCTAACGATGACCTGGAGAGGAATTCTCTCCATCAGTAGACAGTGGAGCAGCTTCCTGCAGGGCCACTGTCACAGAGGTGTCCTACTCCATTAGCATTTGAACTGAGGCCTCCGAGGTGGCTCAGTGGTAAATAAAGAATCCACCTGTCGATGCAGGAGATGCAGGAGACTGGGGTTCAATACCTGCATTGGGAAGATTCCCCGGGAGGAGGAAATGGCAACCCACTCCAGCATTGTTGCCTGGATAATTCCACGGACAAAGAAGCCTGATGCGCTAAAGTGTGTGGGGTCGCAAAGAGTCAGACACACTGAGCATGCATGCGCAGACAGACAGACTGCTGAGCTGCAGTCTAGAAGCAGCCAGGTCTAGACCCTGGGTGAAACAGTCCAGGCAGAGGCCAGAAAGGAGAGGCCTGGCTGTGTCGGAGGATCTCAGAGATTGCCATCATTCTTGGGTACCAGCTGAGTGGGAGCAGATAATGAAAGATAAAGGCTTTCCCGCAGCTGCCGCCCGAAGAAGGTTCTCTCCAACCCCCGCCTCTCCATCCAAACCTCGTGCTTGACTTCTCCAACACATTCATCACAATATGCCATGTTCTCTGGCGTGTTCCTTTTAAAAAGAATTATTTCCTCTATTGGCTGTGCTGGGTCTTCACTGTGTGGGCTCCTCCCTAGTCGCAGTGCCCGCCCCGGCTTCTCACTGCCATGGTTTCCCTTGTTGCAGAGCACAGGCTCTCGGGCTCAGTAGTTGTGGCTCACGGGCTTCTTTGCTCCATGGCCGCTGGCGTCTTCCTGGATCGGGGATTGAACCTGTGTCCTCTGCACTGGCAGGCAGATTCTTTAACCCCTGGACCACCAGGGAAGTCCCCAACTTATTTCTATTTTTGGTCTCTATTTTCTCCTCTCAATTTCCTAAAGTACCTGTAGCCACGAGTCTTCCCCATCTTATTCTCCATGATTCCTCTGCCTATGAAAATTCACAGAATGGATATGTGAACAAAGGAGGAGCCCCAGCCTTTGTGAAAACATCGTGTCTGGGCACAGGGTTGCAGCACCAGGCACGGTAGCCAGGGCTACTAGGGAGGGAGAGCTGGGGGCAGCATCGGGCTCGCCAGGCAGCAGTTGAGCAAACAGAGGTCCTCTCTTTCTGTCTTTGGTTCTGCCACACTCCGAACGAAAGCAGTGTGGACGTGGTGGGTACCAAAGGCAGGGATGGTGGGAAACAGCATCTCGCCCTTCTTTCTGCGTTGCCTGTTCCAGGTAGAAGGGCTCCTCCGGGATCACAGACCACACAGGCTCACAGACACAAGGCTGGCTCTCCCAGCTGTTCCCACAAGGCTAGAACTTGGAAACAAATGACTGGCAGCTTCCAGAAAGAGCTTAATGGTCCCACACCCACCCGTGGCCTCACAAGGCTGGCACCGGAGCCAAGGCTCTCCTCTCACTCTCGGTGTATCTGGATGGTTGTGCTCAATTTCTACCATGTGGATTACACTTCTTGGCCCTGGAAACCTGGAGGATAGCAACACCTGTGTTAAAATGGCAACATTCTTGGCAGCAGACACTTCACCTTTGTGATTAAAAAAAAAATATTACAACGCTGTATACCCAGATCGGTGCTACAGAGGGTTGAATATCAAGAGTCTCAATGCACATAATCAAAGTAATTGGAAAAAGGACAAGTGGGAAGATAGTTCACTTCCTGCTACAACTAAAATAAATTCTAAAAGGTATAAATAGAAGGCTGCGGAAACGTTGGTAAATATTTATGTAATCAGAGGCGAGGAAAACCTTAGCAACCATTATTATTATTATTTTACTATCCCTAAAACCAAGGAAGATACCATAAGAGAAAATACTAATATAATCTACAGGGAAATTTTTTTAAGGTTCTGGAAATCAAATACAAGAATAAGATTAGAGAGTAATCTCGATCCAGGACAAAATGTACTTGACAAAGATATAAACAGAGTTAAGAGCAAGGGAGAAAGAGCTTTTATAAAAGATGATGACCGACTCTCCACATACGTGAAAAGTGAGGCAGTGACGTGAACAGGCAGTTTACAAAAGGAGAAATCTAATGACTGATAATCTTTTGGGGAAAAACTATATATCATGTAATCAAAAAAATAGGAGTTAACAAAGCAATGAGATACAATATTTCAGCTGTTCAAACTGGCAATGATGTTTTTTATAATAACACTCAGTATTGGTATATATGGGGAAACATACGCTATACTAGGGAGAATGTAAACACGCACATGAATCTTGAAGGCCAGTTTTTACTAAAACTTTCATTTTTATGTTCCTGCCTGTGGTAAACAGAATAATAGCCTTCCAAAGACGCCTACATTCTAATCACCAAAACCATAAGTATGTTACATTATTCAAAAAGAGGAATTAAGGTTGCTAAATAGCTGACCTTAATATAAGGAGCCATTCTGGATTAGCCCATTAGGTGAGCCCAGTGTAAGCACTAAAGGAAATCAGCCCTGAATATTCACTGGAAGGAGTGATGCTGAAGCTGAAGCTCCAATGGTTTGGCCACCTGATATAAAGAATGAACTCTTTGAAAAAGACCCTGATGCTGGGAAAGATTGAAGGCAAAAGAAGAGGACAACAGAAGATGTAATGGTTGACAGCATCACTGACTCGATGGACATGAGTCCAAGCAGACTCTGGTAGTGAAGGACAGGGAAGCCTGGTCTGCTGCAGTCCATGGGGCCACAAAGAGTCGGACATGACTTAGCAACTGAACAACAACAACGAATGTAATCACAAGGTCTTAAGATGTGGAATCAGGTGACTAAGGATCAGTGTCTGAGGACAGGTCACCCAGGACAGTCACTGATGACTCAGAAGAAGGTAGCAGTCTCTAGAAGTAGCTAAAAAGCCAGTAAAGTGAATTACTCCCTAGAACCTCCAGCAGGGACAATAGCCTTCTACACCCTGATTTCAGCCCAATGCAATCTATTTTAAGCCTCTGATCTTCCTAACTATAATATGTTTATGTTCTTTCCAGGCATTAAAATTATGGTAATTCATTACAGCAGCTGTAAAAACTAAAACAAGAATATCCTTCCCACCCAAAAAATTTCCGCTCTAGCAATTTATCCTACTACTAGAAATTTATAGAAACCTAAGATATATATTTAGAAACATAATATATATATTTGATGATGTCTATAATGACATAATTTATAATAGTGAATTTTTTTTTTTGCCTGTTCACCACAACACATGGGATCTTAGTTCCCCAACCAGGGATCAAACTGGTACCCCCAGCAGCCAGATCATGGAGTCTTAACCACAGGACGACCAGGGAGGTCCCAATTATAGTGATATTTTGAAATCCATTTCATTGCAGGATGTGCAATTGCTGATAAATTAGGTACAGCTGTAATATGCAATACTATGTGCAGCCACTAAAATCACTTTATGAAAGCTTATTTTATGGAAAAATGTCTAGGATATATTAGTTTAAAGGCTACCGTTATTCTTGTTCAATTGCTCAGTCCTGTCTGACTCTTTACAACCCCATGGACTGCAGCACACCGGGCTTCCCTGTTCTTCATCATCTCTTGGAGCTTGCTCAAACTCATGTCCACAGAGTCAGTGATACCATCCAACCATCTCATCCTCTGTCGTCCCCTTCTCTTCCTGCCTTCAGTCTTTCCCAGGATCAGGGTCTTTTCTAATGAGCTCTTCACCTCAGGTGGCCGAAGTATTGGAATTTTAGCTTCATCATCAGTCCTTCCAATGAATACTCAGGACTGATTTCCTTCGAGTGGACTGGTTTGGTCTCCCTGTAGTTCAAGGGACTCTCAAGAGTCTTCTCCAACACCACAGTTCAAAAGCCTCAATTTTTCAGCACTCAGCCTTCTTTATGGTCCAACTCTCACATCTATACATAACCATATATACAGTAGCATGTAACCTTTGAAAAGCTACATGTTTTTCAAAATACCAAAATATTAGTCAAGGTCACTGGATAGTAAGCCTGTAAATTACTTTTCTTTTTGTGATTGTCTATGTTTTCCACGGGCTTCCTTGGTGGCTCAGTGGTAAAGACTCAGCCTGCCAATGTAGGGCATGCAGGTTCAATCTCTGGTCCTAGAAGATCCCCTGGAGAAGGAAATGGCAACCCACTCCAGTATTCCTGCCAGGTGAACCCCATGGAAAGTGGAGCCTGGAAGGCCACAATCCATGGGATTGCAGAGAGTCAGACATGACTTAGCGATTGAACAACAAACATTTTCCAAATCTGTAGCATTAAGCCTATATTTATTTATGCCATTTGAGAAACTACTATATAATTGCATCAGAGCTTACTCATATAATAAAGTAATATATTGCCATTTAAAAAAAAGCCAAATTGTGGAAGAATAGCTAATAGCTCTAGAAGGAATTAATGATCTATTACTAATCAAGAGCATTTCTATGATAGCAAATAAATTATGATCCATATTTGGGTTAAGAAAAATAGATTTGACAGAAAACAGATTGACGAGTAATCCACTAAAATGTCAACACTGGGGGGCTTTGGAGAGATTTTTATTGTCTGTGTACGCTTTCTGTAATCAGAGGCAAACAGAGAACTTTTGTAGCAGTCGATGCTTGGAAAAGCACCCATCACTGGCCTTCTGAGTGAAGACCTGAGAGGGACCAGCTGGTTGTCGTGGCTGCCAGCTGGGTGGGGGTCTCCTCGCATCCTGGGGGAACATCGCCCTTGGGGTCCAGGTGCACTAGCTCCAGACACCAAACCCACAGAGTCAGAGGCCCGAGTTCTGACACAGGACCTGCCTTCACTCCGGGCCCTTTCCCAGCCACCGTTCTTCACATTCCCTCCCTTCCTCAAGGGCCTGCTGGGCACTCACTCTGAAAGTCTGTGCCCCAGATTCCGCTGAAAGCTCTGCTTCTGCAGGCCTGGCTGAAAAAGTCCCTCAGGAAATCCCTGACATCAGTACCTTCAGGGGTCTCAGGGGCGGGTCAGGTTTCCCAGAAAAGAGTCCTCCAAACTCCCATCCGGAGGGCAGGCAGAGTCCGGGGTCCTGCTGCAGGGCAGACTGGGCTCTCACCCTTTGCATGGAAATCTCACTTACTCATCCTTTGATTCGCAGTGTCTTCTTGGTCCTCTGACCTATGGACGCTCTACTCATGTTTCTCAAAGACCACAGAGGGACTTCCCTGCAGGCGCTGTGGATAACAGTCCATCTGCCCATGCAGGGGACATGGGTGTGATCCCTGGCCTGGGAAGATTTTATGTGCTGCAGAGCACCTAAGCCCGTATGCTACAACCACTGAGTCTGTATTCTAGGGCCCGCGTGCTGCAACTGCTGAAGCCCTAGAGCTTAGAGTCCACGCTCTGCAACAGGAGACACCACCACACTGAGAAGCCCGAGCACCGCAGCCAGACTGGTCCATGCTCACGGCAGCTAGAGGAAGCCAGAGCAGAGCCGTGAAGACTCAGCACGGCCAGAGAAGTTTAAAAAAAGACCGAAAGCGCCTCTGCCACCTCTGGAGTCCTTCCTGCATCCTCCACCAGACTCTGTTTTCAGTTTCTTGTCACTCTTCCCTTTCAGAGGTGGTGCCCCTAAGTCCCGAGGTTTCCAGGGAACCCGCCGTCTACACCAGGCTACTCTTGGCTTTTCCCGCCAACCACTAGCAGATTTGCGACAAATGTCACCGTGGGCCCTCCTGCTCTCCCGATCCCCTGCGTGGCACTGTTCTCCGTCCCCCCATCACCCAGATCCTCATGGGTCTATGTCTATTCAGACGATCATTGGTTGATTTTTGTGTAGATCTAAGGTAAGAAAGAAGCCTAGTATGTGGACAAAAGAATTCTGGAATTGCTGACCTTTTCAGCGAGAGGAGCTCTGCCTTAAGTCACACGGTGTTCTATGAGGAAGAACCATGTGGCTATCAGAAGGGTCCAGGGTGGAGAACGAGGTGGAGAAAGGAATCCGGACCAGGGACCAGCCTATGTGAAGGTGGGAGCAGCTCAGCTGTGCTAGGAAATTACAGTGTGATTGCAGAGAGCGATTCCCCAGAGACACCAACCAGACCTGGTTTCATACACCAGACACACTGGATGTTTTCAACATCCACTTTCTTTCTGTACCAATGCCACCCTCCTTGTCCCTGCTGGTATCAGGGGTCTGAGCTTGAGGGGGGGCTATTTTCTGTAAATGAGCTATGACTCCCCCAGGCTCAGCTCCAGGGCAGCCAGGGTGCTAGGGGACCAAAGTGGGCAGAGCAGACAAACAGAGACCGATCCGAGGGTGAACTGATACAAGATCACCCGTGAGGAACACGAGAGCGGCGATGAGATTTCTGCAGCCGCATCTCTTGGATGTGGAGAAACCCCAAGTCACTGAGAAACTCCAAGTCACAAGTCAGCCTGGACCCGCTTTGGGGAGGTCAGATAAAGGGCCCCTCCACGAGCCCCCAAGGATGCAACGAGCATGTGAGTCCCCTGAGCTCGGGCATGCTGAGATGGGGTTCCTGTGTTGATGCTCCACCCCCTGGAGACACCAAGGCCCCTGACGCCCAGTAGCTGACCAAGCAGTGGGACCCGGCAGTCCTAGTGCAAACGCTGAGCGCTGCCACGATCATTTGGCGTGAACACCTTTCAGGCCAGCCTGGAGAGGCGCCAGGTAACCAGGGGCAACCAGAGCCTCACCCTCAGGTCTTGAACATCCTCAGAAGGTGCAGTTTTTCAGTTGAAAGTGAAAATACACATGGATCCTCCCTTCCATCCACGGCCTTCTCCCCTGATCACCTGGGCAAGTATCGATAAACTTCTTAACACAGGTCTTCTAGTGCCTTCCACTCAGAGTTGGGAAGAAAATGCTAGACACAGAGGTGATCCAGGCAGGCCCGGGTCTGCTGATAGGATGGAGTCCAGCAGCTAGGTTCAGAATATCCCTTGTGCGAAGGTGTAGTCGCCAGAAATGCCACTCACAGACACCCACAGGAAAAACAGGGCTTCTTCTCATTTGGACCTAAAGAATGTTCTGTGGGCAAGTCTGAAAGTGAGCATCTTCTCCAGTGTTACTGAGCATGGAGGCCTTTTTTTTTTTTTTTCTCAAGGCACTCTTCCCAGCACATCCTGGGCCTGAGATAAGCAGGATGGAGGGTCTAAAGCTTCAGAAACTCTCGCTAAAGCTACAGTGTTTCAAGCCAGCCCACACTCCCAGCAGCCTACACAGCTGCCTTTGCATAGCTAAATATGGAGCCTCTGATGTTCACACATGATGTGGCCTCAGTTCTGGAAAATAAACCCTCACATGCCAGACCTTTGGGAAAATGCAGCACTAAAGAGGCCTGATTTCTTCAAATTTTGTTTTCCACTTTTTAATCTTCATTCCCCATCTGCAGTTGGGAAATTCTAGATCAATTAGAATTGGCTTCTTCATATTGCTAAAACGAGATTCTGTTTCAAGGACCAAACAGGGAGCTCAAGGAGAGAAAGATTTCGGATTTTCAGAGCACTCGCTCTAATTCCACAGGCTGTTTCATTAAGTGCATACATGCTAGACTGCTTCAGTCATCTCTGACTCTTTGGGACCCTGTGGACCGTAGCCCACCAGGCTCCTCTGTCCACAATCTTCTTCAGACAAGAATACTGGAGTGGATTTCCATCCCTCCTGCAAGGGATCTTTCCAACCCAGGGATGGAACACTGCATCTCTTGTGTCTCCTGCATTGGCATCTGGGTTCTTTACCACTAGCACCACCTGGGAAGCCTGTTATGAAGTACATCATTAAAAAGAATAAAACAGTGTGGTATCTTGGTGCCTTAGAGGACACCCTGCGGCATCAGCTTAGGACATTCTGCCAGCATGGAGGGTATTCCTCCTGCCACAGTCTCTGCTCGGCAAACTTCTATTCATCCCTCCAAACCCTAACTCAAACACCCTGCCACCTGTGGAATATTTCCTGATCACACTGTCCCTCTTTCTCTCTGGAAACAATTAAGTGCTTTTTATCTGATGCAATCCGCATCTCTTAGTCTATAAATCTATGTTTATCATTTTAGTCTGTAGTTTTATCTGTTGTGTATAAAAATTCATATCTATAAATGTCTGTCAGTTCACTGTGGTTGTGAAACATTGTTAGTTCAAGTGCTGCCCCTGAGAATACTTCCAGACTTCCTGAGCATCAGGAAAATTTCCAGAGATTTAGACTCTCTCCCTCCCGCTTTCTCCCACTGTGTAGACCTTAGCATATGACCAAACACCAAGAGGCAATGGAAGAAAAAGTCTTTGTAAACCCGTCCTAAGAGGAAATGAAGAACACACCTGTGTTCCTCCCACTTAGCAAACGGGCTTTCAGAACCTCTTGGATCTTAGAGGTTCTTAAAGCTGTATCTTGCACAGACTGTTCTGTGGTGTACACCCCAGCTGTGGCCTGGTCCATGGAGCTCTGACCCCAGCCAGGGAAACCTCAACATCCAGAGTCTAGGGAGAGGAGGGGACTGCAGGTTCTTCAGCCAGAATGCTGAGCTTCAAATCCTGGCTCGATCACTTCTAAGCTTAACTCAGCCTCACAAAGAATCACTTTCTCCATCTGTGAAATGGGCACAGTAACAGTACAGAATTTATAAGATTTAAGAGACAACTGAGATAAAGTGTAAAGAGGTGAGAACATAGGGTCTCATCATGGAGCTTGACAATGCTCGTTACTTTGATTTTTCTTGTCTATATTGTGGGAAGCATCACTGCTGAGGGTGTCTCCTCTCTTCCTCCAGCTCTTAGAGCAAAGCATGGTTTTGCAGGATCCCACGAAGGCCAGCTTCCCATGTATCCTTTAAGCCCCCTGCTGTCTCTCTCCTGTCACGAGGTCCCATGAGATGAAACTGTCAGTCAGTCATCCTGCTTAGAGAAGGAGAATAAGCGCCTTCCCCTCTACCTCGTGCTACTCACGTCTCTTTACTCTCTCCCTTCGCTCTGGGGTCTTCAGTGTAGAAACAGTGGAGATAAGACAGAAAGTAATTTGGAATGGGCGAGTGCTGTGTTTTCAAACACACCAGGCCTTGGGCTAATAAAAAGAACTTTGAGAAAGTAGTGCCCCATGTGGGAGGGCTAAGTGGGCGCTCCCCTCCCCTGCCAGCCCAGGCACGCTTGAGCTTCGCTGGTCCAGCCCTCAGCTCACTCCTCCATCTCTGAGATGTCTAACTGCTACACCTGGCACAGCATGGAAGTTAGCTATTGAATCACGGAAAGTAACTGAGGAGTGGACTTGAATAAGCTCATCTCGGACATGATTATCCTAAAGGTTAGACTGTAATAGGTTGCTAATAGATCTCCGATAATTGACTACATCCAAATTTAAAACTTAGATAAAGGAATACAGACTTTGATTCACTTTTAAATAGTAGAGAGAACATAGAACAAAATTTTCAGGGCTTTTCCATTTCAAAATGGGAGACCACAACATTAATAACACTAGAAACTATAATAGGAGCTAACTTTTCTTGAATGCTGATTACATGACAATGTATCGGGGGCTTCCTAAAATCCCTACAAAGGAAATACTATTTGCCCCATTTGAGAGATGATCACAGAGAAGGTGATGGCACCTCACTCCAGTACTTTTGCCTGGAAAATCCCATGGATGGAGGAACCTGTGGGCTGCAGTCCATGGGGTCGCACAGAGTCGGACACGACTGAAGTGACTTAGCAGCAGCAGCAGAGATGATCAAGTGGAGGCTTAGAGAGGCTGAGTTATTTGTTTATACGACTCATGAGTGATGAAACCAGAATCTGAGCCCAGACAGTCTGATTCTAGACCTGAAAAGAGATCATTCTTCAGACGTGCATGGAGTTCTACTATGTTTTCAAACTCGTTCTGCAGGAACACAGCAGTGAGTCATGGTTCTGCCTCCTTAGAATCTATAACTTGGTTCTGCCGAATAGAGTTAAGTTTAAAATGCAAACCAGAAATGAAAAGAGGGCGGGTGGCTTCTTCATTGCCATAGACACGGTGCTGTCTTGACCCATTCTGGGTGGGCATGGAGCAGTCTGCAATGATGCGCAGAGTGGCCTCGCTCAAGGCCCACCCCCTCTCTGAGCCTCAGCTTTCCCAACTGGAATCCCATCTGTAAACTCTCCTCCAGGGAATGCAATTTGCAAGGCTCCTCCTTAGGACACAATAAGTGGGATCAGGTCAGCCGGTTTCCTGCCCTCAAGATGTCCTCAGTCTGTAAATGAAGAGGGTTAAACCGGCACAGGGCACAGCATCTGAAAGGTGTTTAATAGAAAACAAACTTATGCTTAAGAAAGGGGAAAAATGTGGGGGAGGGGCATAAATTAGGAATTTGAGATTAACAGAGAACACACTGCTCTATGATAAAACAGATAGACAATAAGGACCTACTGTATAATGGCATAGGCTATTATGTTCAACACCTTATAATAACCTATCATGGAAGAAGAATCTGAAAAGAATAGATATATACACACTGCATACCTGAATCACCTTTCTGAACCCCTGAAACTAACACGACATGGTAAGTCAACTGCACTTCAGTTTTGAAAAGGCAGCGTTTCACGGTTGCTGGGCTTGCTGATTTTAATGAATAAGGTTTAGGACTCTGAGTTCCAATGGAAAGGTGCTGGTGGTGCTGGTGATCGTGAGCGTGATTGTGTCGGTACTTAGCAGGGGCATCTTTGTGACAAAGATTTCACAGTGCCAAGGAAGTTAATCTGCAAATTAAAATCAATTATCTTCAGAGAGCCGGGCTCTGACTCCGTCTCTCGCTCCTCTTCCTACGGCTCGACACAGCAGAGCATCAGGCTGGAAAGAAAGCGGTAGACAAGTTAGCTCACCATGGAAGAGCCTCAGTGATCATCCTGATGAACCAAGCCAAGAGATGCTTGAGTCCTTACTCCCTGATTCCAATGACTCGTGCACCCTTTCCCAACCATGTTCTTTTCAGTTCTAAGTGCCAATAGTCCCTCAGTAAAGTCCTTTTATGATGGTGAGAGTGATGAAGACGGTAATGGTGGTAATGGCGATGGTGATGATGGCGATGGCAGTCATGATGATGGAGATGGTGGGAATGGTGATACTGGAGATGTTAGTAACAATGATGGTGTTGATGATAATGGTGATGCTGTTAGACTATGCAACAATGGATGAACCAGATTGCAAAGAATTCTGTAACATAAAGTTGGTGCTGAAATATGAGCAAAGATGGAATGTCTAGACAGAGGCTCATAGACTAGGCTTGCTGTTAACACAAACCTCTGGCCGTGAACGCTGGGGGTGGAGCTGCACATGTGTGTATCTGGGCTGTACTGGACACCATGAGATCTGATTCCCAACACACACCATGAGAAAATCCCTTCTCTTCTTGGAGGATTTCATCTACCCTGTCTCAGAAATACAAAGTCTGCCTTGAGGAATATGTTAGCAGTCTTTCAGTTCTAACGGACAGTTTCCAAATGGATGGAGTTTATAAGCCCCTTAGAAATTATGAAAAAGGATAGAAATAATCCAACATAGAGTGTCTAACAGGGCCTCCTGTTGCAAAAGAATTTCCATGAATGTTATTCTTTAAATTAATCAGATGCATATTGCAGCACTCACAATAAATATATGAATACAAACAAGAGAAATTCATGTAAATATATAATTATATTATGCACATTATATAAATGTCATATAAACTCTGAAAGGGTAGAAACAAACCATGACTACAGATAATCATGAATAAATGACTTGCTATGCTTAGCTGTTTCTTGAAGTACAAGGTTTGCATTCTGGAAAATTATTTCTATCTCACAGCCCCCTCTTGTTTGTTGATTTTTGCATAGGTCTTATGCACTGCAGGGGCAAAGCAGCAGGTACTGCAAGGGAAGATTCCAGAGAGGTCAAAGTGCCAAGTGTTTTGAATTCACATGAGTGTGTCTGAGAAGCATGCTACAGTGACAGGACCATACAGAGGGGTGCATGGGGAGGGCGGGGGACTAGAGGTCACAGCAGAGAGGCCGGAGAGAGAAATAAGATGATGACCATTCGCCACACACATCCAAGGGCGGCGGCTTCTGATGCTCTTAGAGAGGTCCTGGTAAACCTGTGTGCCTCCCGGACATCCTTGAACTCTGCAAGATTCCCTGATATTTAGAAAGCTGGTGCGATTAGAGGCTGTGAGGACGCAAGAGACTGTGCTGACTGAGAAATATCAAAGAGAATTCTCTCACCCTTGTAAGACTCAGTGGATGCCAAGAAAACTTGGAGAGCTGGGGAAGCTGAACCAAGCAGGTACGTCTCTAGATCCTACAAGACTCTTTGAGGAAAGAAGTGGGATGCCAGCAGGGTCAGGGAAATGACCTGAGGTCACCCACAAGCTCTCAGTCTGCACACTTGCTCTGTGAGTGTTCTAGAGCACTTACTGTTTATTTAGCACGGAATATGACATCTTTTGAAATTTCCCCCAGGAGTTGAGAAAGGTCAGATGCTAACCAAAGAGGGGCCGTCTCTGACTATGACTACATGTCAGATTTATTAGTTGAGAAGTGATCAACCAAGGTGAATAGGTGCCTGGTTTTCTGGATACTCTCAGAAACTCTCAGCCAAATAACTGATCTAAATACACAGTTATAACTGGTTCTCCGGGAAGGTAAAGGAATGTTTGTGTCCCACTGATGTGGGCCTCTGGCAGGTACTTTGATTTGGATAAGGCTCTGAGGATGTGGGGCTTTCCAGGTGGCTCAGTGGTAAAGGATCCACCTGCCAAAGCAAGAGGTGCAAGAGATGTGGGTTCAATCTCTGGGTTGGGAAGATCCCCGGAGAGGGGAATGGCAACCCACTCCAGTATTCTCGAGCAGAGAATTCCATGGACAGAGGAGCCTGGTGGGCTACAATCCATGGGATCACAGAGTTGGACACGACTGAGTGACTAAACAGTGACAACTTGAGGATGAGTCCCCA
Organism: Madoqua kirkii; assembly: GCA_006408675.1. NCBI lineage: Eukaryota > Metazoa > Chordata > Mammalia > Artiodactyla > Bovidae > Madoqua > Madoqua kirkii. The sequence continues at coordinate 8,013 of SJYC01113927.1, read as the reverse complement.
TGATGGGATTTAGCATCCTCATAAGAAAAGGAAGAGCATTCCACCAGGTAAGGATAAAGGGAGGATGCAGACGTATGTGTCTAGGAAGAGGGCCCCCATCATGGACAGAATCTGCTGGCGCCTTGATCTTGGGCTTTCCAGATACCAGAAAGAACTCTGAGAAATAAACGTCTGCTGTTTAAACCACCCAGGCTATGGTATTTTTATAGCAACCCAAGCAGACAAAGACAGGTGCAATGACTTACCAGATTTGCTTCTTATCAACCAGTGATGACTGTTGTGGCTTGAATTGCCCCCTTTCCCTGCCCTGAAAACAAGTCTGTCAGAGTCCTAACCCTGAGTATCTTGGGTGTTTTGTGTCTTTTTTTTTTTTAACTTTTTGGCCATGTCAAATGGCACATGGCCTTCAGCATGTGGGCTTTCAGCTTCCCAACCAGGGATCAAACCCACATCCCCTGCACTGGAAGCGCGGAGTCTCAACCACTGGCCCACCAGAGAAGTCATGGGTCTTCTGTATATTATTAAATTGAGATCATTAGGGTGAGCCCTAATGTGATATGATGATGCCCTTTATTTAAAAAGGAGGAAATTTGCACACAGACACACAGAAGAAGATCGTGTGGAGGTTAAAGCAAAAATCAGGATGATGCATCTACCAACCAAGGAACATCAACGATTGTCAGCAAACCACCAGAAGCTCGGGGAGAGGCCTGGAAAAGACTTCACAACCCACAGCGCTCAGCAGCACCCAGCTGCTGACACATTGATCTATGACTTCTAGTCTCCAGAATTTTGAGACAAGAAGTTTCTGTCGTTGATGTTGTTCAGTGTGGTACTCCATTAGGGTAGCCCTGGAAACTGGTGTGAGGAGGAAGAGGATGGTTACAACAATCCATACCAATGGGGGCATGATGGTTACACCTTTAGAGCATCAACTAGATGGGGGCAAGACCCAGAGCTGCAGGGAGAGACCCTCACTGTATTACTCTGAGTGAGTGACTTCACCTCTCTGGCCTTCAATTTCCTCATCTCTAGAACAGGGATAATGTAAGAGCTCAGAGGCTGCCACTTGCCCCCACCATTAGGTGAGATATTGTACATCAGGTCTTGGGCCAGAGTTTGGTTCCTAGAAAATACTCCACTGTCAGTGGCTGTTCCGTCTTTATTCTTTAGTTCCCTTTGTAGCCACTGTTGAGTCCTCCCCATCATCCTGTTCCCAGCTCACTTCTTATTATCCTCCCCCACTGAAAAAGCATGGAAGCAGCAGCTCCCGGGAGGCCTGGGCCAATGCCCCACGCATCGTTGCACCCCCAAACAACTCAAGGCTCCTCATTTTTTCCTCCAGTCACTTGAGGCTTATGTAGCCTTAAGAAACTGTGTATCCCACTGAAGCTGTTTAATGCGTAGATTTCATACCCTAAACAAAGATAACACTAATGAATTCACAGTCAACCTTTTCAGCCCTGTGATAGCAAAAGATTTTCAGTCACTTTAGCCCAAGCTACACTTGCACCCAGGGTCACCCCAAGAAAAGGACAACACATTAATCTTTGTCCTTCTGGTGTTGAGCGAACTCTCAAATAATCCATCGCATGGCATGAAACGAAACTCAAAACCTTAAAACGCCATCTATCTGGCTCCCAATTAAAACATAATCTTTTTAAGCTGCCAATACCTACCGGCCAGGATCAATAGAGGGGACGATTATGAATGGCGTTTCCTAGTGATCTGGTCAGACAGGGAATGGATTACTGCTGTCATATTTGGAGCGGGGAAAGGTGGACCCCCTGGGTAACTGCCGGGCTGCAGATAACCTGGCTTCCTCCTCTGGCTTAACTGTTGTGGAAATCACGTCCTACAATCACAGCCATGGAGGTGGTGCTTTTAAAAGTCCTGCTAAGCCACAGGCTATTTCAAGGGAGATACTGGCAGTGCATCCTTGGAGCCAGGTGCTGGGCTGAGCGTGAACAACTGTGAGATCTTTGCCCAGACGAGTGACATTCCAGAAACCGGTGGCCTTTCTCCCTTGGAATTTAAACACAGGAGAAAAATCAGACGTGTGTGTGACATGGGATTTCACACAGGTGAGAGGAATCTACATTTGGATGCTGGGCTCCTGCCTCTAAGGCTCTGGTCTTCTCTATCTCACCTTACTTCAGGTATGGAGACCAGTTCAGCCCACTCTGAACCTCACATCTGTTAGAGCCTTTTCTCAGTCTGGACAAGAACAGTCCCTGAATCCAGCAACACTTGAACTCCACGATGGCTCGGGTCTTTTTTCTTGGAATGCTTGCCACAAATGAGGATAAGACTGGTGGCTGAAGGGTAATTCATAAGAGCCAGTGGAAAGGAGATGAGCAGGCTTAAAATGAGTGGAAAAGCGCAAACGGAATCTCACGTGCTCTTGCTAGACCAGCATGACGCACTGTCAGCTGCCGAGTTCTCAGTCTAAAGAAGTCAGCATCCCTTTTAAATAGGCTCCATCTCCTTCAGACCTCTGCTCTTCCCATCTGGGACATTTTTTTTTTTTTTTAGGAGGGGCTGTGGAGGAGACAGGGGCTTCCCAGCTGTTAAAGGATATGCCTGTCAATGCAGGAGCCACAAGAGACATGGGTTCAATCCCTGGGTTGGGAAGATCCCCTGGAGGAGAAAATGGCAACCCACTCCAGTACTCTTGCCTGGGAAAACCCCATGGACAGAGGAGCCTGGTGGGCTGCAGTCCATGGGGTTGCAAGAGAGTTGGACACAACTGAGCACTCACACATGCTTGCATGTGGGAGAGATGCTAACAGTTAGCAGTCTATAGCTGACCCCACAAGACTGTGCAGAAGGGACATGGCTGGTGGGGGAGGCTCCCACACTCCCCCACTGCCCAGTGAGGCAGGGGTTGTTCTTCCCAGTTGATGGATCCTCCCTTCCACTCTCAAGCACACCTGTTTCTAAAAGGTGGATTCTGGACTTGTGAGGTAGACTCAGGAAGTAGACTGAGGAAGTCCCAGAGATGCTGAGGATGGAGGAGATGACCCACAGGAAAGGACTTTTCTGGGTTGAAGGGAGAGAGGTATGTGGGGGCGGGGGGTGGAGCAGAAGCCAGGCTTGGTGGCTGGGGTAGGGAGGATGGTGGACTCTTTTGCAGCAGTGGGCTAGCAAGACGCAGGCTCTGAAGCAGTTTGGGGGGTGTGGAGGGAGGGAAAGGAACCTCAGAGCCACTGGGAAGGTGGGGGGACATGAGTTGGATCATTGTCAACATTTTGCAAGAGATGCAAGTTCAAGAATGAGAGTCATTTTTGTTACCTGAGCTGTTGAAATTGTTGACATATTTGATTGTGATAGCCAGGCTTGGTGGCTGGGGTAGGGAGGATGGTGGACTCTTTTGCAGCAGTGGGCTAGCAAGACGCAGGCTCTGAAGCAGTTTGGGGGGTGTGGAGGGAGGGAAAGGAACCTCAGAGCCACTGGGAAGGTGGGGGGACATGAGTTGGATCATTGTCAACATTTTGCAAGAGATGCAAGTTCAAGAATGAGAGTCATTTTTGTTACCTGAGCTGTTGAAATTGTTGACATATTTGATTGTGATTCTTTCCATGTGGATTCAGAAGTCAAACAGGGTCTGTCTGGCGGGAGCTTCTAGGTAGGACTCTGGACCTACAGGCAGCCCTCAGGACAGGGACGGGCAGTGACCACGGCTTGGGCAGGAGGAGTGGACGTTTCCCCAAAGGAGGTATCCAGAGAGTGGATATGACAGTGACTCCCCAGGGCCACCCAGCCAGACATGGCCAAGCTAGACTCCAACCTGGGGTTTCGATCCCTCTGCAATCTTGACTGTTGGCCTTGGACCGGTCCACCCAGTCTGACCACCCCTCCACGTCCCAACGCCAAAAGGAGTGAAAGGACAGCATCCCAGTTGACTAAAGACAGACCCTCGAGAGACACTTGAAAGGAGAAGGTTGTAGTGCTCCACGAACCTCTTCAATTGGGTGAGCACCTTTCCAACAGGTGAAGTCCGGGCCTGGGCTGGTCGGACACTGGGATGGGGCGAGGCCACCCTGATGGAGGGGCAGGTTGTGTGGAGAGTGGAGGTGAGAAAAGCAGAGGTGAGGGATGAAGTGGGAAAGACAGGTCAAGTTCAGATGGGTAGGGCCCCAATGCCGAGATCAGGGTCTTCAATTGAGAAGGCCAGTTTCCAAGGAGCCTCCACCTAGGAGGGGAATGCCTAGCTCCTCGTGCTTAAGAACCCAAGGGAGAATGTCAGGCACACTGCATTCAGCTGTAATTCTGTGTCCCGCGACTCCCTGGGAGCAGAAGTCATCAGATAAAGGTCTGCTTTTAACCTCTGTAACATCAGAAATCTTTAAAAGCCAGACTTGAGGGCTTAATATAACAGTGACCTTTTGATGCTTTCGGAAAGGGTGCCTCTCTATAAAGAGCTTCCTAATTCATTAAGTGGGACAGTCATTGAGATGTTCAGGTAAGTCTGAACCTGAGGCTTGCAGCTGGAGGTTGAAGGGAGACTTGCTTTTCCTCGGATGCCCGTGGGTATTGGTCCTCTCCCTCCTCCTCTTCCCCCTCCTTCTCCTCACTTCCCTTTCTTCTTCCTCTCCTCCCTTTTCTCCTCCTTCCTTTCCTCTTCTCCCTCCCCCTCCTCTCTCTCTCTCTCTCCCCCCCACACACAAAAATTAGTTTTCATATATACACACATTCCGAACCAGGGTCACCAAACGCCACTGACATTTTAACATCATGTTTTCAAACAACTCAATCAGATTTGAACATCCACATGTGGTCTTATTTCACTCGGAATTCAGTTTAGTTCAATGGCCATCAGAGGACTCAGGATAAAACTCTCATGGCACAAGAACCCAATCATGTTTAATCTTCATGAAAAAAGAAAGAAATAGGTTACCCAGGATAAGAGAAATAGTTACAGTTCAATTTGACGAGGAGCCCAAACATCCTTGGGCAGACCGTTTTCTAGGGGATCACTCCATCCACTGTTCCCTTAAGGGTCAAGGGGCTAAGGGAATGTCAAGTGGGAGGAACCATCCCAAGCTCTCGGGTCCACCCTGGGCCTTGCCCTGTGCCAGCAGTTAGTACTGATGCTCACCCGTGATATAGGTACAATGAGCCCTTTTCCCAGGGTGATTAGCCAAGGCCAAGTGAATCAGGGAAGGTGCTCTGGGCTGCAAGGAACAGAAATAAGCCTGTGCCTGGCTAACCAACAACGCGTGTTCTCAGCCCCTGGGTCCAGCCCTTTTCCTGCTGGTTTCATTGACTCTGGCTTCCTGTTTCAATATCCATCAAGGCAGGATAGCTGTCAACAGCTGCAGGGCTTCCTCATTCCCATTTAGAGGGCCAAGAGGAACTAGCTTTCCACTGTTATTGCTCAGTATCTCAGTCGTGTCCAACTCTTTGTGACCCCATGGACTGCAGCATACTAGGCTTCCCTGTCCTTCACTATTTTCTGGAGTTTGCTCAAACTCATGTCCATTGAGTCGGTGATGCCATCCAACCATCTCATCCTCTGTCGTCCCCTTCTTCTCCTGCCCTCAATCTTTCCCAGCATCAGGGTCTTTTCCAACGAGTCAGCTCTTTGCATCTGGTGGCCACAGTATTGCAGCTTCAGCATCATCTCCCCGTGGGTTTCTCCAAAGAATAAGGATGTTTATTCCACAAAGATCTAGATGTGTCCCTTTGGTTGTATTGCACAGAAACCATTGGTTTGCTTTATCCTAAGCCCACCCATGACTGGACCATTCCCAGGGTCCTGAGATTTCCATGATGGGCTGGGAGCAGTTGGCTGGGAGGTCAGGATCTAGTGGCATCAGCACAACAAGCACGTCGGGCACTCAGCTGGAAGGTGTCTGAAAGCCCTCGGTGTTGATGAGTCACTAGAAATTAATGATAAAATATGTAATGTACGTAGCAAGAGCCCTGTGTGCTGCAGAAATATCTGAAAGCATCCAACTATTTCATTAATAGGATTTTAAATACTGTTTTCCTGCCTTACAAACTGACCCAGGTTAGACATAAAAGAAATTATTGGGCCTTCAGGGAAACACATCACTCACTCGCACACACCCGCGCGCGCGCACACACACACACACACACACACACATTATTGAAAGATCAGAAATAGACCAAATGAAAACCAATGTGTATATCACAGAATTTTTTAATGTTAGCAGAAACCATGGAGGCATTATTACTTTTATAAAAATCACAATTTATTGAAAAGAATGTAAAACAGTGCCTCAAAAGAAATTGTAAATATTGAATTGTGAGATATAAACAATTAAACAAGATGACCATGAAGAAATTATTTTGCTCAGTTAAATATTTGAACTTATTTTTAAGTGGGCCAAAGTCTTTCACAGGCTCCCCTGGTGCCTCAAATGTTAAAGAATCTGCCTGCAAAGTAGGAGACCTGAGTTCAGTCCCTGGATCAGGAAGATATTCCTGACTTTAGAACTCCATGTGCAAAGGAGCCTGGTGAGCTACAGTCCACGTGGTCACAAAGAATCAGACATGACTGAGTGACTAATACTTTCAGTGTCTTTCACAACAGCATATGAACTAAAGCTGACTTAGTGACTTTTATCGCTGCTGCTGCTAAGTCACTTCAGTCATGTTCAACTCTATGCAACCCCATAGATGGCAGCCCACCAGGCTCCCCCGTCCCTGGGATTCTCCAGGCAAGAACACTGGAGTTGGTTGCCATTTCCTTCTCCAATGCATGAAAATGAAAAGTGAAAAGGAAGTCCCTCAGTCGTGTCTGACTCTCAGCGACCCCATGGACTGCAGCCCACCAGGCTCCTCCGTCCATGGGATTTTCCAGGCAAGAGTACTGGAATAGGTTGCCATTGCCTTCTCTGGGAACCCATTTAAGTGCACACCCCAGTCGAGTACATCACCAGCATCGATCATCTCCTTCAATCTTCATATCACCTGAGAAGGAGGTGCTGTCCCCATTTATAAATGTGCTTAAAGACTGAATCTCCAGTATCCTTGCCTGGATAATCCCATGGACAGAGGAGGTTGGCAGGCTATAGTCCATGGGGTCGCAACAGTCAGACATAACTAAGCAAGCGCACACACACACAGACCTAAACATCAGTGGAGTTCTGTGAGTTGCCTAAGACATCCGGGTAATGAGAGCTCAGCTTCAGGACTGGACCATCTAACTGTCATGCTACCAAGATGGAATGCTCCTCAGCCCATTAAACTAGATTTCACTCATGGGTTTATTAATCTGAGCAAGTGCCTTTTGTGTTCCAGGCAAGCACTGCCTTGACTTCACAAGGAGCCACTTCACTAGAGGAAATCACAGACACAGAAGAAGGTTCCCTGGGACATTTCATTTTTCCCAAGGGCCATACTCGATACACAGCCCCTGAACTCACTTGTCAGAAAGGCACTGCTAATGTTGTCCAGGATTGCCCACTTTTACGTCTCTAGGGTTGGGACAATTCAATAGGGTTGTCTGGAGTCTTGACTTTATCAATAAATATTTTGTAAATCTTCCTCTTAGGAAAAAAAATGTTAGCAGGCATTAAAATATGAGTATATATATGATGATTTTTCACATTTGGCTCTTATCGGAAATGAATATGACTTTCACTGATTTCATATTACAAATACTATTGCATTAAGCATGTTTATATATAACTTCTCTAGGTAGGAAAGTTATCTAGAAATTTAATTTTAGTCAAGAGATAGAAATATCTCAAGGGGTCTTAAAGTTCTGTGTGCTGAGTTGTTGTTTCAAAGTCACAGATGAGCATCCCCAGTTAGCCGAAATAGGTCCCCGTGGAGTGTTAGGATGACTTATTAATAAATCTTTAGGGTTGGATGTAGTAGGACCTGAGAAGGCAATGCCAGCCCACTCCAGTACTCTTGCCTGGAAGATCCCATGGACGGAGGAGCCTGGTGGGCTGCAGTCCATGGGGTCGCTAAGAGTTGGACACGACTGTCTTCACTTTCACTTTTCACTTTCATGCATTGGAGAAGGAAATGGCA
>SJYC01113926.1:0-22171 GCA_006408675.1 Madoqua kirkii | reverse complement strand
AAATATGTAATGTACGTAGCAAGAGCCCTGTGTGCTGCAGAAATATCTGAAAGCATCCAACTATTTCATTAATAGGATTTTAAATACTGTTTTCCTGCCTTACAAACTGACCCAGGTTAGACATAAAAGAAATTATTGGGCCTTCAGGGAAACACATCACTCACTCGCACACACCCGCGCGCGCACACACACACACACACACACACACACATTATTGAAAGATCAGAAATAGACCAAATGAAAACCAATGTGTATATCACAGAATTTTTTAATGTTAGCAGAAACCATGGAGGCATTATTACTTTTATAAAAATCACAATTTATTGAAAAGAATGTAAAACAGTGCCTCAAAAGAAATTGTAAATATTGAATTGTGAGATATAAACAATTAAACAAGATGACCATGAAGAAATTATTTTGCTCAGTTAAATATTTGAACTTATTTTTAAGTGGGCCAAAGTCTTTCACAGGCTCCCCTGGTGCCTCAAATGTTAAAGAATCTGCCTGCAAAGTAGGAGACCTGAGTTCAGTCCCTGGATCAGGAAGATATTCCTGACTTTAGAACTCCATGTGCAAAGGAGCCTGGTGAGCTACAGTCCACGTGGTCACAAAGAATCAGACATGACTGAGTGACTAATACTTTCAGTGTCTTTCACAACAGCATATGAACTAAAGCTGACTTAGTGACTTTTATCACTGCTGCTGCTAAGTCACTTCAGTCATGTTCAACTCTATGCAACCCCATAGATGGCAGCCCACCAGGCTCCCCCGTCCCTGGGATTCTCCAGGCAAGAACACTGGAGTTGGTTGCCATTTCCTTCTCCAATGCATGAAAATGAAAAGTGAAAAGGAAGTCCCTCAGTCGTGTCTGACTCTCAGCGACCCCATGGACTGCAGCCCACCAGGCTCCTCCGTCCATGGGATTTTCCAGGCAAGAGTACTGGAATAGGTTGCCATTGCCTTCTCTGGGAACCCATTTAAGTGCACACCCCAGTCGAGTACATCACCAGCATCGATCATCTCCTTCAATCTTCATATCACCTGAGAAGGAGGTGCTGTCCCCATTTATAAATGTGCTTAAAGACTGAATCTCCAGTATCCTTGCCTGGATAATCCCATGGACAGAGGAGGTTGGCAGGCTATAGTCCATGGGGTCGCAACAGTCAGACATAACTAAGCAAGCGCACACACACACAGACCTAAACATCAGTGGAGTTCTGTGAGTTGCCTAAGACATCCGGGTAATGAGAGCTCAGCTTCAGGACTGGACCATCTAACTGTCATGCTACCAAGATGGAATGCTCCTCAGCCCATTAAACTAGATTTCACTCATGGGTTTATTAATCTGAGCAAGTGCCTTTTGTGTTCCAGGCAAGCACTGCCTTGACTTCACAAGGAGCCACTTCACTAGAGGAAATCACAGACACAGAAGAAGGTTCCCTGGGACATTTCATTTTTCCCAAGGGCCATACTCGATACACAGCCCCTGAACTCACTTGTCAGAAAGGCACTGCTAATGTTGTCCAGGATTGCCCACTTTTACGTCTCTAGGGTTGGGACAATTCAATAGGGTTGTCTGGAGTCTTGACTTTATCAATAAATATTTTGTAAATCTTCCTCTTAGGAAAAAAAATGTTAGCAGGCATTAAAATATGAGTATATATATGATGATTTTTCACATTTGGCTCTTATCGGAAATGAATATGACTTTCACTGATTTCATATTACAAATACTATTGCATTAAGCATGTTTATATATAACTTCTCTAGGTAGGAAAGTTATCTAGAAATTTAATTTTAGTCAAGAGATAGAAATATCTCAAGGGGTCTTAAAGTTCTGTGTGCTGAGTTGTTGTTTCAAAGTCACAGATGAGCATCCCCAGTTAGCCGAAATAGGTCCCCGTGGAGTGTTAGGATGACTTATTAATAAATCTTTAGGGTTGGATGTAGTAGGACCTGAGAAGGCAATGCCAGCCCACTCCAGTACTCTTGCCTGGAAGATCCCATGGACGGAGGAGCCTGGTGGGCTGCAGTCCATGGGGTCGCTAAGAGTTGGACACGACTGTCTTCACTTTCACTTTTCACTTTCATGCATTGGAGAAGGAAATGGCAACCCACTCCAGTGTTCTTGCCTGGAGAGTCCCAGGGACGGAGGAGCCTGGTGGGCTGCCGTCTATGGGGTCGCAGAGTCAGACACGACTGAAGCAACTTAGCAATAGCAGCAGTAATAGGACCTTCTTGGTTTCATTTATTCTAGGTTGAGTTGTATGCATAGCCTCATTTGAGTGATGGTAATTACTGGTATAATGACTAGAACTTTCTTTTTAGAGGGCCACTGATACTTGTCCACCTAGAAGGATTTACATAGCCAGGTCAGCCAAGTGACTTGTCAGGGATGAGTTCAACAGCCCTACAGGTGACCTTTGACCAGAGGTGAATTAGGAACAGCTAAGTCCACACTGAGGTCCAAAATGTACAGAGGCTTAAACTTCTCACGAGCAATTTCTCCTTTCTCTTCTAGAGACTGGAAATGGAAAGTGACCAGGGATTAAGTTAAGAAAAAATAGACACTCTTACATCACTTTAACATCATTTCCAAAATATCATCAGAATGACAAAAATTATTCTATGAGCCCTTCCCTACTTTTGACAGTAATCACAACCCCAGGTCATTTTGTGGCACCATGTTCCTCCCCAAGTAGAGCACCAGACGGAGAGCAGGCGTTCAGTAAGTAGATAATGGATTAATCAATTCCTGCTGCTGCTGCTGCTGCTGCTGAGTCACTTCAGTCATGTCTGACTGTGTGCAGCCCCATAGATGGCAACCCACCAGGCTCCCCCATCCCTGGGATTCTCCAGGCAAGAACACTGGAGTAGAGTCCAAGTATTAATAGCTTCTTAATGGCCAGTCCACTTGCAAAACTCTTCCTATATTTTTATTTTGAAACAAAATTCCTTGAGAGCTTCATATCAACCTTTAATTTTTAAGGAAAGGCAATTATCTTCAGCTACTATATAGAACAGAATCAGCAAGCTATGGTGCAGGGGTTAAGTCCAGCCTACCCACAGCCTCTTTAAGTGGTTGGAAAAAAATTGAAACAATAGTAATATTGGGGAAAACTTGAAAATTACATGAAATTCACATTTCATTTCAGTGTCCATAAAGTTTGACTGTATAAACCTATTCATGTAGCTTTTGTCTACAGCTGCGTCCATGCTTAGAAGGCAGAGTTGAGTGGCTTTGACAGAGAACAAACAGCCCCATAAAACCTAAAATATTTACTTTCTGGCCTTTTACACAAAGAGTTTGCTGACTTCTGATATAGAAAAGTCAGCTTATTTAAAGTATCTAATAGCTGAATGCGTGCGTGCATGCTCAGTCACATAGCTGTGTCCAGCTCTTCGTGACCCCATGGACTGCAGCCTGCCAGGCTCTTCTGTCCATGGAACTTTCAAGGCAAGAATACTGAAGGGGGTTGCCATTTCCTCCTCCAGAGGATCAGGGATGAAACCTGAATCTCTTGTGTCTCCTGCATTAGCAGGAGGATTCTTTACCCCTGTGCCACCTGGGAAGCCCAATAATTGAATAACACAAAGTAAAATGTGAACAGAAAGAATTTGTGCACTGCCAGCTAACAAAAAGGGAGAGAAAAAGCCTTGTATTGTTAAGACACTATCAGACATTTCTTTATTATTTTTCAAAATTATTATTTATTTAAAATATTTATTTAAAAATATCAATTTGTTTAAATAATATCATATCTATCATTATTTTTTACTCTACATTTGGCGTTTTTAAAAACATACTTCTGCCAGAGGATACAAAAAGTGGTTCAGAAAGAGGCAAATGCAACAAATTTCAACTTTTTAAAATAAGTTAAAATGGAACAAAAACATAATAAAACAAATATTCTAAAAATGATCTCAGAAAGCCATCAAGCTGAAGTCAGTTTTGACACAGGCTTGCTTTGCTTGGCTGATACTAATTCCCTAATGAAAAAGATGGAATTGACCTTCAAAAGAGATTTAAAGGGCCTGAAAAAACCATCCAGGGGGCCAGCCAGCCTCTAAATACAAATGTGGCCCCTCCCGCCCCCCTCCTGTGCTAAAGATTGCCCCTCAAAGTCAGCAAGAAACTTACAGTAATGGATTTCAAAGTCAAGACTCTAATGCAAATCTAAGCATTTGCTTACACACTCTCCCAAGTCTCGACAGATTAAGTTTGGGAGTATTTTCATAGATCATATCTACATAATCTAATAGAGGTGATTTCAGGAATACAGAAGACGTTTCCTGCTATGCATCTGCCAAAGTGCTGCTCCTCACCAACGTCATCAATAAGGCACGCATTCTTCTTCAGATTTTTAAAAGATTCCATCCAATTTATAGAACCATACTGAAGGATTTTAAATCATATCTCGCTTCTGGAGAGAGATCGTTGGCTTGGCAAAAGTACCAGGGAGAAATGGGAGAGTGTAAGAATAAGGGGCCCTCGTCTCTAATAAGCTCAGGAACATAATTGACTTTGTTAAAGGGCACTTACAAATCGTGTGATTTATATCTCAGGAGAATTTCATACATTGCCCACATGAGGTTCCGCTTGTTTAAATATTTCATCTCAAAAGCTGCAGCAGGCCCATCACTTCATCTGCACCCACTGTTCTCCAGCTGAAATGGATTCTCTAGTCCAATCATTCCACCCGTGGCTCCAAGCAAAGGACGTCACTTCTTCTTTCAACAAGGGAACCGCTGCTGTCACAGTACCTGTTTCCATCAAGTTACCCGAGGCCTGGGTGAGATTTTTCCCAGGCTGATGTCTCGTCGGGGGTGGGAAAAGATTAGACTCTTGATGCTCTGATTTCCCTAATGTAAGTCAGTTTTTCAGATGTGAAACATGTCAATGCGTGCAGGTCAGTGGGGAGGGCAGAGAGAGGGTGGTTTCGCCCATGCTCAAGGGCAAGCTGTGAATGCGTACGGGCTCATTCCCAGTCCCCTGGCTTATCCGCTGTCTGGTCTTGGAAATGTCCCTTGACCACTCTGAGCTCCATTCCCTCTGATGTAATCTCAGGCCATGGAGACTCCGTACACCCAGCGGTGAGCCCCAGGTTCTGCTGGAGCTGATATCACAAAGCCGGCCAACTCTGGTCATCCAAAAGCTCCAGTGGTGGGGGGGGCTCTTCCCCACTCTGAGTTCCTGCCCTCAACCCCCAGAGCAGATGCCAAGGGGAGGACCCAGACCACAGGCGAGCAAGCAGAGCCGAGCCAGACCCTGCCAGATAGCGTTAAGGGCCAGAGGAAGACGGTCAAATGGGAAGACCATCCCCCAAGAGTGATGGCGATGGGGAGCTACTTCTGTAGGAAGGAGGACAATCAGCCTTGCTGAACACAGACCTCACTGAAACAGACCTGGAGGAAGAGAGAGGGATTCTCCAGGCATGGACGTGAGGGACCAGCATGCCTGGCAGGGAGACAGCAGGTGATGGGGCTCCGGCAGCCACAGCGAGCTGAGGACCAGCGCAGGGGGCACCCCTGGGGACAGAGTGAGAAGGGAGAGGAGGAGGAGGAGTCCAGACGGGCTTCAGGGGATGCTGAGAGATCCTCAGGCCTGGGGGATTAGTTTAGCTTTTATCCTAAGGGCAGCGGAAATACACTCAAGGGTTTCAGGATGGAGATGATGTGAATGAGTGAATGAATGAATATGATGAATGAATGAATGAAGCCCATGAAAGAACTTTCTATAAACACTATCCAAATATAAACACACACACACAGAGAAGCTGCATGTTCACTCCCTTGTTTCCTTTGCAAGCCCGAATACAAGGTAAGGTTGTGTCTGAAGCTGAGGCAAAGACTGAAATGGCCTTGATCAAGGCTAGCTGGGGATGTTGAGAGAGGTTGCCTATGAAGGGGACAAAGAAATGCCCAGGGAGTTAGTCATCCTTCTACGGGTCAGAGGCACTCGCAGCCCTAAGGGCTGCATGTCATTCTAAAGAAGCCGGTTTAAGGCCACGTCAAGAGCCACCCAGGTCACAGATGTATACCTCCAGGATCTTTTGTGTAAACCGTCATAATGTTACATGAATGAACCCTGTGGCTTGGAACACAACTTTCAGAGAAACATGGGTCTCAAGGGTGCTGTATCTCAGACAACTGAGATGATCATGCCTGCTGATATCAACGTAACATATGTAAGTAACAAGCAATTACCACATGCCAATAGTACACCAAGTTCCGTGAAATGGGAAACAGCAAAAAGGTATTTTTTTTAAATCGTCATTTTATACTGCATGTGATCTTAAGTATAGGTTTGTTGTTGTTTAGATGCTAAGTCATGTTTGACTTTGTTGTGACCCCATGGACTGTAGCCCGCTAGGCTCCTCTGTCCACAGGATTCTCCAGGCAAGAATATTGGAGTGGGTTGCCATTTCCTTCTCCAGGGGATCTTCCCAACCCAAGAATCTAACCTGTGTCTACTGCATTGGAAGGTAGATTCTTTACCACTGAGTCACCAGGGAAGCCCCGAAGGGTTAGTAGATGAATAAATTGGTTATCCCAAGTTGATTTTCCAAGAAGTCCAAACCCTTCAGGGGGAATCTTTCCTTGGAGAAAACAAGGAATGACCCTATATTGGAGGTCATCTCCTCTTTAGCTTGTGCTAAACCCATCCACGGGGTTGTTTCTAAGCCAGCATGTGCTTGGTTGACTACTCTTCATACGGAAATGCTAGGAAAGATGGGTAGGTGTCTGAACCAGACCACATGTGCTGGACAGTCTCTTGCCTTCCCTTCCTCTCACCCAGCCCACTCCTCTGCCCTGCCTCCTCTGCCCCTTCCCCCGAGGCAGGGGCTAGAAGCCCAGAAGCTGCCTTTCTCAGCCACAAGATGCCTGGTAGTTCCCTGAGATGAGAGGCACTCAGGCGTGGAGACTTGGAAAGCAGATCAGCAGGAGCCTCCACTGCCCCTGTAGGAACATCAGGCACCCTGGCTTCTGCAGGCAGTTGGCACGAGGTCTCACCACTGCCCAGCCTCTGGGCAGCCCCCAGTTTCAGCTCAGCCTCCTGCCAGGCACGTCTGTCCTCTCTGTGGCTCTGAGCTCTTAAGTTCCATCAGCAGCTTCCCTGATCTTTGCAAGGCCAGCTCTTGCAAACACACCAAAGTTTCTAATACCTTGTGGTACCCAGACATTAGAATACCCAGGGTATTCTATATCTCCCTCCTTGAGATACCTGGAGTCACTTGGGTCTGTCTGATCCCAGGCTCACTGATCCAAGGTGTCAGTTACTCTCTCTTATCCTGCCCTAGCTCATCTTGATCTTGGTTCTTAGCCTCTGAGGTCTCCCAGCATGACTTGCTACCTTTGGTTGAAACCTTAAGAGATGGCAGAAACAGATCTGGGAGTGGAAACTGAGTTCCCTGTCACTGTGGTGTGCAAGCCAACACCAGATCATCAGTCACCAGGTATGTCATATAACGGACCCCCAGGAAGGGGCCCCTGCACACCCATGAGTTAGAGAGTTTAGCCCATTGTGAAGCCAGAAGCTGGGCCCTGAATTTGGAGCCCTTCCAACTCGATCCCCTGGATATACAGCGTACTCTAGTCCTGGAAATTAACCTGTGCCTACCAGCCCGAGGCAAGTCCAATTTCAGTGCCAAATCACTCCTGTTTGTAGGCCCAAGGAAAACGGGCCTGAAGGTAAAGCAAAAGGTACGAGAAAGAGAGAGCAACTTCCCAGGCAGAACAGCTTAGTGGAGAGAGTGAGCATCCTTGCCCCTTCCATCCCTGTCTGGCTGGCTAATGCTCTGATGAAATATCCACCCCCAGGAAGCACTTCTCCAGGTCCCAGGCAAGCCCGGCTGGCTCTCTGTAACTCAGCTCCATCTCTAATATAATCATCTTTCTGGGGCTTCTTGGGTGGCTCAGTGGTTAAAAAAAAAATCCACCCATCAATGCACAGGACATGGGTTCGATCCCTTGTCCAGGAAGATTTTCTATGCTGTGGAGCAGCTAAGCTCCCATGCCACCGCTCCTGAGCCCACGTGCTGGAACTGCTGAACCCCACCTGCCCAGAGCCTCTGCTCTGCGACAAGAGAAGCCACTGCGTTGAGAAACCCAAGCCACAACCAGAGAGGAGCCCCGCTCGCTGCCGCTAGAGAAAAAGCGCTCGAAGCAACAAAGACCCAACACAGTCGAATATAAATAATTTTTAAAAAAGAATGCCTTCTCATAAAATAAATTAATCATCTCTCTGTGTTAGTAGAAGTAAGTGGAAGATCAGTACCAGGACATAGAGTCCCCCAGGTATTGCTTTGAATAAGGGAAACTTTTCCGCCTAACTCACACACCCATCCAGAGCAGTGAAGGATGCTCTGGATCTTCCCACAGGGAGCCAGAGCACATAGGTGTCTCCCCCACCCTCAACATGCAGCTCCCATCTCTGGGTCTAGTTGGGTGCCCCAAATGCCTTCAGTCTTGGGTCTTGGAGGGTGGGTGAAAGATGAAAAGCATGTGGCTTCTTCTTAAGTTCAAGAAACAAAAGTTGCCCGTGCTTACCCTTATAGCCCGCGGGCAAAGGGCAACATAATGGCCCCCATCAATGTCAATGTCTTCATCTCTGAAATCTGTGAACATGCTGCCTTCTAAGGCAAGAAGAATGTTAGGATGTGATTACGGTTAAGCAATATCCTAGATTATCCAGGATGACTGGAAGTAACTGTGTGAACTCTTAAAAGCAGAGGATCCTTCTTGTCTTTAGCCACTCAGAAAACTCTCACAACAGAGAAAAGGTGAGAAAGATGCTGGCTCTGAAGATGGAAGAGGGAAGCTGTGAGCCCAGGAATGCAAGCCCCCTCTGGATGCTGGAAAGGACGAGAAAATGGATTGTCCCCTGGAGCCTCCACAAGGAACAAAACCCTGCTGACACCTTGACATTAACCCAGTGAAATCCACGTCACACTTCTGACCTCCAGACTGTAAGAGAATACTTCAATTGCTTTAAGCCTTGAAGTCTGCAGTAGTTTGTTTAGCAGCAGCAGAAAGCTAAGACACTGAGTCATGTGACCTGACCTAGCTGCAAGGGAAGCTGGAAAATGTAGTCTCTGGCATCTAGGTGTTTTTCTCCCTCCCTTGAGTAAGAGTGTCTCCCCCTTGCACCTGTCTGGGTCCCCAAGAACCCAGAGCATGGGCTCTCTGCAGGCACCTGGCCCACAAAGGCAAACAGAACACTGTCCAGAAAAGAAGTCTGCAGAGATGAAGAGGCACAGGACCAAATTCCACCACAGGGCTGTGAGCAGAAACCCAGGCAGGGGCCACCTCCCAGGATGCCCGCTGGACATTAGGCATCAGAATCCTCTCTCCTCAGCTCCTCAGGTTGGTCAAGGCTCCACCAGTCCCCACCCACCCCAGCTGTGGCCCAAAGGAAAGAGCTGGTGTGGGTTCCTTCTCGAATATGCATCCAACTGCCTGCTTGTGCACCTTCATCTGGTCTGTGACTGCGTCTTCTCCCGGGGTTCCTGCAGGACAGACGTGGTGCTGCCTCACCGCTTCTGTCTGACCCTCTGTGGCTGCCACAAGCACCTACTGCAAAGACAAGGGCGGCCAGCCCATTTGCAAGGAGAGGAAACAGGTTTGGCAGGTCACATGACTGGCAGGTGTAAGCAGTCAGTGGCTGCATACCCCTTGGCCCTTGTAGTTCAGGATGAGACTCCGGGCAGCCAGGGTCCTGGCTCTCAGCTGAGGGTGCTGCCGTCACAGCCCAGATAGCTGAGCATCAAGGATTACGGGCTGGAGTCAGCGCTCTCTCTCACCCCACTAGGCTTCCCAGGTGGCACTAGTGCTAGAGAACCCGCCTGCCAATGCAGGAGACATAAGAGACTCAGGTTTGACCCCTGGGGCGGGATGACCTCCTGGAGAAGGAAATGGCAACCATTCCAGTGTTCTTGCCTGAGAAATCCCACGGACAGAGAACCTGGCGGGCTATAGTCCATGGGGTCGCAAAAGAGTTGGACAGGACTGAAGCGACTTACATGCAGGCACGTCCCCACTGACTCATTCTCCCACAGGGGGTCCACCTGGGAATGTGGGCATCTCATAGTCCTGGCCTGCGGGATCACCGTGATGCCTCACGTCTCCCCTTTCCTGTGTCCCCTCTTCACCACTCTGCATGTGTTCCTGGACCTCCCAGGGTTCTATCAGGGAAACCCAAGCCCAGATGATGACTTGCCAAAAGAAAAGGGGGAGCTGGTAAGCGGCACGGTCAGAAGTCAGCATGGGGAGTGGTCTTTGGGCATACAACCAAACAATCGCCCTGACAAACCAGCGTTACCCAACGAGGGAGATTCCAGGGTCTGTGCCTCCCAGCGACTTGTCCTCCACTGTGGGAAGACCATGTGTCTCTGCTCCCCTTGGCCAAGCAGATTCTCCTCTCAGGTTCTCCCCTGAGAGCCAGCACCCACACCCAGCATCTAATTCAGCCAGGGGCCATCCTCACAAGCACTGAATGTGGATCAGCCCCAAAGGCTACCAACGAGAAGAGTTGACCCTGGAGCTGTTCCACCTACACAGGAGCAGCAGACAAGGAAACAGGGGAAATAATAACCACAACCATCTTTCCTGGTGCCCAGGAGCAACAGGGCAAAGGGAGCAATAGCCCAAGCCTCTGAGGGAGGTTTTGAGAGTTAAGTGATAAAAATGGGGGTTTTCACAGTTCCTGGCTTAGTGTAGACAGCCAATCAGCTTCAGCTTTCACCATTATTGCTTACATGCTCATTCACCCACATGCAACAATAATAGATCATAGCAAACCTACAAATCTGTTATATTGTTCCCATTTTACAGGTGAGAAAACTGAGGCCCAGAAAATTTGAGAACTTGCCTGAGGTCAGATAGTACGGCCCTATTGGGCTTTGAAGCCAAGTCCTGGGCTGACATTTACTCGTTAGTCACTCCTAACATCACCAAAGTACTCCCTGAACATTACCTAGGATCATGTTCATAGTGCAGCCTCTGTTTTTACATTTCTGTAAATTTTTCCCACAGGAGGCTCCTAGCTGAGCTCATGAGAGTGAACTTCTTAGGAAGGCAAGAGAAAGAAATGAGGTCCAGGTCACCAACTGTCTTAGCTCTGGATACATAGCCATTTGTCCCCAGGCCTGGGTGTTTCCCTGACTCCATGTAATTGTCTCATGGGCAAAGCCTTCATATAGCTCCAACTAGCTCAGTGTCTCCCTCTCCTAGGGAGTCCTGGAGTTTTAGAAGCAACTCCCTGGTGACTCAGATGATAAAGAATACGCCTGCCAAGCAGGAGACCTGGGTTCAGTCCCTGGGGTGGGAAGATTTCCCTGGAGAAGGGAATGGCTACCCACTCCAGTATTCTTGTCTGGATAATTCCATGGACAGAGGAGCCTGGCGGGCTACAGTCCGTGGGATCGCAAAGAGGTCAGACACAACTGAGCAACTAACACTTTCACCTCTATCTGGGCATATTCATCAGAGGTGAGAGGTTAATGGGGATGCCCTCCAAGCCGCAAGGAAATGAGACACCTCTCAAGTGGAGAGGGTGCAGGACTTTGCCATCACCCTCTGCATCCATTGAGATGAGAAAAATCAGGGACGTATGGATGCCAAAAGCTCCTGATCCCCTGAGGTGACATCACCCAAGCTACCAGACAACATTCTTGCTTGAGACCCTTTGCTCCCTGCATATATCACCTCCTCTGGGAAGCCCTCCTTGTCTCTTCCAGCCAGCACAATCCTCTTGCAGCCCAGGCTGTTTCTCAGTGCCTCTTGGCGACATCGTCTGGCGCAAGCCCTTCTTCATCCAGTGGCTTATGTCATCTCCTCAGAAAGGTCCCTGAGGACAGCAAATAGCAGGCATACCTGAAATCACTTGTTGATGAGTGGAGAACTCCTATGCATCCTTCAACACTTAGAAGTCCTGTACTTTAGGAAGACTTGAAAGGAAGGACCAGGACAAACTAATTTCTGGGCCCCAGCTTCCAGCATGGAGTAGATTATGGTGTCAAATGTGCGTGGGTCTTACTCTCAAGCCTTTGGCTTACCCCTTCCTCTGAGGTGGACACAGGGTAGTAAGTCCTTTGCAGCAAGGGGTGTGTGTCTCTCCTTGCATCTCTGTTCCCTAGCACACAGCAGGGGCTCAGTAAACATCCGCTTATAAAATGACTCAGTGAAAGCATGAGTCCCCTCTTTCTCCTTCTCAGCCCCCATTTACTTATTCAAACAAACCCCAGGGGTTCCTGACATGTCCCAGATCTGTACTGGCCACAGAGACAGAGGAAGTTACTCAAACAGTCTTTGCCCTCAAGGAGGGAGAAGGAAAGAAACGAATGGATGGTGAGCCTGGGTTTTTTCCTTTGATCCACACAAGTAAGTGTTTCATATGTTGGATAATCTCATTCCATTTTGCCATTGAGAAAAAAGGATTAGCCCAGCAAAGTCAGTTGTCCAAGGTCACAGACTAATGAGTGATGGGGCCTCTGTTTGATCAAGGACCATCTGACTCCAAAACCCATTTCACTGGGCATTCTGACTAGAGGAAGAGTTAAAGCGATTTCTAAAAGAAAGCAAATAATAGTAAGTAGATGAGTACAAAGGCATGAGACAAAAACAAACTGTCGAAATTCATCAGGAAGAGGATAGGTTACCACTGGCAGGGCCAGGGAATAGACGGCCAAGGCAGAGAGAGACACAGAGACGGGGAGGGCAGAAACAGACCCGTCCTGGAGGGTAGGCACCAGCCCTCCCAGCTCATCACTAAGAACTGTTCAAGGGTGTGCACAGCACAAGGGAGCCATGGCTGAGTGGGCACTACACTCTGAGTGGGCAATACCCTCTACAAAAATCTTCTGACAAATGAAAGTCAAGGGCTTTGGGGGAAGGGGCATCTCACCTTTACCTAATTCACACAGTGGGGCTGACTAGGCTGGAGGCAGCCTTGGTCCCAGCTCAGATTTTGGTTCCAAGGTTATGATGGATCAGAGAAAAGTTCTACCAAAGGAGCAGAGAGGGAAGCTCAGTTCTAGGATTAAACACAGATGGAGCTGGGACGTGGAGGGAACAGGGCACCTGGTGTTTACTGCTATCCGTATCGGTGATCCCAGATAACCACTTAAATGTCCAAATACAAGGGAAATGGAGTTCAATGAACCACCTACATTGACCATCACCAACACCTCTACTGCCATTTAAAAGAAATCACCCTCTTAAAGACATCTTAAGAGCTTCAGAAGAGAGCTTTATGTTCATGCCATGAAACAGAGTGAAAAAATAAAGATGGAAACCCTTATACAAACCTTCTTATGTGTGTGTTTTGTGCATTACAGATATACACATATGAAAATAAATAATCTCAAAGTTTTCTCTAATGAACATGTATGAATGGTATAATTAAATTTTTTTAATTAACTGTATTGGTTTCAAAGGACCTAGAGCTCTTTTTGTTTCTTACTTGCCCTTTGGGTCTAGCAGTCCCATTCTGGACCAAGGCCAGGACTCAGGTGGCCTTGAAACCGTCTTGTGTCCTGGCTAAAGGCTCATGGCACACACTCTGAGGTGATAGTGTAAGTTTTATGAGTCCATAATGCCCCGAATGCCCCCTACTCTGGTGTGACACCTATTATCAGCTTTGCGGAAAAGGCACCCCAGTCACCATGCATCAAAAATCCCCACAATATGGCCAGTATGCACGTCCCCTCATAACAAGACGACTGGAACCCAGGCCCTGTGATATCAGAAAGTAATGATGGCGTGGGGAGAGGGGTGATTAATTAGAATGGACTTTAAAGTCACCAAGACAGCAAGGAGAAAAAATCTCTCTTATGTGCCTTTCTGGGGCTGAGCTACAGATGCTGGGGGCATCCTGAACGTGGCTAGCTGGCAGAAAAAGGAAAACCCAGCAGAAAGAGATGCAAGAATCTCAGAGCTGGAAGGGGCAAGAGTTGGACAGGCAGGCAACTTCAGCCTGGCCCAACGCAGAGTCACCCTGGGAGGGGAGATGGGGAAACGCCCAGGGTCTTCAGGTCCCCCTCAGACCTGACTGTCAGGACGGGAATTCCTGGATCCTCTCCAGGCCACGATCTTTCTTGGGAAACATCTTGTTTTCTATTGACATTTCTAGTGGTATTTTTTTCTATTAAAAATTCTTCTTCAAAACAATATTAAAAAATTAGAAATTCAGTTTCACCCCTCATCACAAGAGCCATCTTCATGCTCTCCCGTCCCCTTTTAGCTTTTCCACATTCCAGTCCCCTCACTGGGCGTGGCCGTTTCTTCCCTCTCACTTGATGAAAGCCTGCTCTGTCTTCAGCCTGCCCTTTGGGGATCTCCCCAGCCCTTCCCGCACACAGAGCTGCTACACCTGCCCCCTCTTTCTGTGAGCTGCTGGCAGAAGGGGCTGTGTGCATCCACACTGCCGCCCAGGTCCAAGCACACTCTGTTGTCAAAAAAGAGAAGCATTTAAACTCCCTGGAATCATGCACAAAACATATTTAGGGGGGTCAACTTTCCCTCAATATTCCATCCATCAGTGTCCATTTTTCAACAAAGCAAATCCTTTTTAACATTTTTTAAAAAATTTTTATCGGATTATAGTTGATTGACAATGTTGTGTTAGTTTCACGTATATGGCAAAGTGATTCAATTTTATATATTTATACACTAATCCTACTTAACATTTTCAACGATTGTACCCTGAGTATTCACCAGAATGACTCATGCTAAAGCTGAAGCTCCAGTACGTTGGCCACCTGATGGGAAGAGCTGACTCATTGGAAAAGATCCTGATGCTGGGAAAGATTGAAGGCAAAAGGAGAAGGGGGCAGCAGAGGTTGAGATGGTTGGATGGCATCACTGACTCAATGGACATGAATTTGAGCAAACTCCTGAAGACAGTGGAGGACAGAGCAGCCTGGCATGCTGCAGTCCATGGGATCGCAGAGTCTCACATGACTCAGTAACTAAACAGCAAGCATAACACTCATTCCAGTCCCCACTCTGCACACATTTATGAAGTGTCTGCTGTATGCAAGCACCGTGCAAAGCAGGAGCAATCCAGAGGGATGCTATTTGCATCCTGCACTCCAGCAATGAGAGCCACACACCAGCATTAACCATTTCAGAGGATGGAGAAGTATAAGTGGACACATATACTAACCCACCCTTTTGACAGGTGGAAAAACAGAGGCACGGAGTCAAATCACCACCAGAACCCTGCCCAGTACCTGGAATTCAGACCCACAGCCCAGGCTTCTCCTGAGCACACTCCTCAATCCACACGACAACAAAGGAATGTAATTCTTTATTAAAGTTCTGCAGAGTTGTAAATCAAACTAAAGCATTCAAAATTTTAAAGTTTGATCAGCTGAGAAATAAGGATATTAAAAATGATTAAATATGATTGCATTTGAGGGTACAGACTGTTCTTCCATTACCTGCTTTGATTAAAAAAAGCTATCTGGGCTGTGAGGTAGAAAAGTTAAATGCGACAAGAAAAAAAAAAAAGCTTCGGAGTTTGCCATCGTTTCCACTTTCTGTAAGAAAATAGCATTGTTTAAGATGTGATCGAGAACACATGAGTTAGCATCCGCAGTTAGTATTCTTCTCATCCTCTTTAATTGCAAAAAATAAGAGCGATTAGCAAGAATAAAAAGTTAGTCCCATGATTCTTCAGGGAACAAAAACAGGCTACATTTTTTAATGGAATGCAGACCAGAAGCTCGGATTCCTAAGCTGAAATTTAATTGGTGCAATATTGAAGTTTAAAGAGTCATAAAGTTTTTGGTCTTTAGGTTTGAAGGGAAAATTACCCACAGCGTTGTTTGGATTATAATGTTTTAGCTGCTACCTCTATTTCTTTTTCCTGAGATGTTGATGATGCTTAGTGTTCTGCTTGTTTATGACATTCAGTCCTTCCCCTCTGAGTTTTCTGAATGGTGGTGAACTTAGGGGAACTTTTCGGAATGGTTTAGACATCATGCCGATTGAAATGGATCTGGAGAAAGGAACACCGTGGGGAAACACAAGGAGGAGGTTTGCAGCAATGCCAAGCGGCATATTCTTGAGAGATGAGATAAATGACCAAAAGAGAGAGAGAGAGCGTAAGAGAGAAGACGCCTGGGTAACAGCTCACTTACCTCCACCTTCTAATTGAAGAGTTGGCTGGGACTCAAAACGTAGTACTGACCCACTTCAGCCCTCTAGCTTCTATATCACCCCCAGAGGGGGAAATGATCAATCATGAATTAGCCTTCCATGAGCGAAGCTTGAAACTGTCATGAAAGGATCGGGGTAGGGGGTGGGAGTAGAAGCTATAAAAATTGTTTCTGTCCAAATCACTCAAAGACCTACAGATAGGATTTCCCTGGCGGGCCACTGGTTAAGACTCCACACTTCCACTCCAGGGGTGCAAGTTCGATCCCTGGTTCTGGAAGATCCTGCATGTCTCTCAGCATGGCCAAAAATAAAACGTTTAAGGCATCTTTTGGGACATAAAGGTAGAGATATTTAGAACAAACACAAAGACCTTCAGATCATAGAAATCTAGTGGCAACTATCAACTTGTATATTATTTCAGTTCAGTTCAGTCATGTCACCCAGTCGTGTCCGACTCTATGACTCCATGAACCACAGCACACCAGGCCTCCTTGTCAATCACCAACTCCTGGAGTTCACCCAAACTCATGCCCATTGAGCCGGTGATGCCATCCAACCATCTCATCCTCTGTCATCCCCTTCTCCTCTTCTCCTCCTGCCCTCAATCTTTCCCAGCATCGGGGTCTTTTCAAATGAGTCAGCTCTTCGCATCAGGTGGCCAAAGCATTGGAGTTTCAGCTTCAGCATCAGTCTTTCCAATGAACCCCCAGGACTAATCTCCTTTAGGATGGACTGGTTGGATCTCCTTGCAGTCCAAGGGACTCTCAAAAGTCTTCTCCACCACCACACTTCAAAAGCATCAATTTTTCAGCGCTTAGCTTTCTTCACAGTCCAACTTTAACATCCATACATGACCACTGGAAAAACCATAGCCTTGACTAGACAGACCTTTGTTGACAAAATAATGTCTCTACTTTTGCATATGCCATCTAGGTTGGTCATAACTTTCCTTCCAAGGAGTAAGAGTCTTTTAATTTCATGGCTGCAGTCACCATCTGCAGTGATTTTCGAGCCATTACTACCACAATTTGAAACCAGATATTTTAAAAACATGAAAACTCTTCTCAGCCCCCAGGTGAACCTAGCCTTGGCTACTTCTTTTGCAGCAAAAGTCTAGTGTGACTTTGTGTCTCCAGGGCTGTGACAGTAGGGACTTAAATCTGGAGGGCTCACTTCACCCAGAGAACACTCAGGATACGGGGCTGCCAGATTTAGCGAGTGAAAAATACAAGATGCCTGGTGCAATCCGAATTTCTTTTTGGCTAAGTATGTCCCCTGCAATATTTGTGACATGGTTATACTGAAATATTATGTACTGTTTATCTAAAATGCAGATTCTGCGTGGTGTCCTGCATTTTATTTGGCTGCCTTAGGCAGCAAGCAAGCTGCATGCCAGCCCTCACCTTGCCTTCTCTGCATTTGTTCCCGGGGTCCCCACAGCTGAACCCCAGGAGATTCACTGAAGACTTAGGCTGACCAGGCTCTCATGGAGGAGGGGGTGTTAATATGAGCAGAGGAGATGGGGACAGGACCTGTTTCCGAGAGCACAGTCTGCAGTCTGAAAACAAGCCTTCCGGGAATCTTCCCAATGTATTGGTGCAGAAGAGGAGCAGAAGGTCCTTGGGGCGCCCTGTTTGGAATCACAAGATGGGTGCTGTGAGCTAGGTTCAGGGTTTTGAGCCTCTATATTCCTCCTTCATTCAGGTATCAGTCATCAGGTGACTAACAATACCCACAAAGGATCCAGATAAAAGATCATCAAACTTATATGTGTATGCTGCGGCTGCTGCTAAGTCGCTTCAGTCGTGTCCGACTCTGTGCGACCCCATAGATGGCAGCCCACCAGGCTCCTCCGTCCCTGGGATTCTCCAGGCAAGAACACTGGAGTGGGTTGCCATTTCCTTCTCCAACGCATGAAAATGAAAAGTCAAAGTGAAGTCGCTCAGTCGTGCCCGACTCTTAGTGACCCCATGGACTGCAGTCCACCAGGCTCCTCGGTCCATGGGATTTTCCAGGCAAGAGTACTGGGGTGGGGTGCCATTGCCTTCTCTAACATCTCCAAATCTGGACCCCATCCCTCAGATCCTCTAATTCCAGTAGTCTCAGGTGCACCTATAGTCTGCATTTTAAATAAGTGTCCCCCCAACACACATACACACACACACACACACACACACACACACACACACACAGATCAAGGAATCCAGATACAGGTAGATTCTCTGAAAAACACTGACCTAGGTTTTAGGCTCTCCCTAAACATAGACTGCAGCCATGAAATTAAAAGATGCTTACTCCTTGGAAGAAAACTTATGACCAATCTAGACAGCATATACAAAAGCGGAGACATTACTTTGCCGACTAAGGTCTGTCTAGTCAAGGCTATGGTTTTTTCAGTAGTCATGTATGGATGTGAGAGTTGGACTGTGAAGAAGGCTGGATGCCAAAGAATTGATGCTTGTGAACTGTGGTGTTGGAGAAGACTCTTGAGAGTCCCTTGGACTGCAAGGAGATCCAACCAGTCCATTCTGAAGGAGATCAGCTGAAACTCCAGTACTTTGGCCACCTCATGAGAAGAGTTGACTCATTGGAAAAGACTCTGATGCCAGGAGGGATTGGGGGCAGGAGGAGAAGGGGATGACAGAGGATGAGATGGCTGGATGGCATCACGGACTCAATGGATGTGAGTCTGAATGAACTCAGGGAGTCAGTGATGGACAGGGAGGCCTGGCGTGCTTCGATTCATGAGGTAGCAAACGGTTAGATATGACTGAGCGACTGAACTAAACTGAACCATAGACCAAAAAAGACATTTTAAAAAAAAATTGTATTAAAAGCATTTTCTCCATTGAGGATAATGTTTGCTGTGGGTTTGTCATATATAGCTTTTATTATGTTGAGGTACGTTCCTTCTATTCCTGCTTTCTGGAGAGTTTTTATCATAAATGGATGCTGGATTTTGTCAAAGGCCTTCTCTGCATCTATTGAGATAATCATATGACCTTTATTTTTCAATTTATTAATGTGGTGAATTACGTTGATTGATTTGCGGATATTGAAGAATCCTTGCATCCCTGGGATAAAGCCCACTTGGTCGTGGTGTATGATCTTTTTAATGTGTTGTTGGATTCTGATTGCTAGGATTTTGTTCAGAATTTTTGCATCTATGTTCATCAGTGATATCGGCCTATAGTTTTCTTTTTTTGTGGCATCCTTGTCAGGTTTTGGTATTAGGGTGATGGTGGCCTCATAGAATGAGTTTGGTAGTTTTCCTTCCTCTGCAATTTTCTGGAAGAGTTTCAGTAAGATAGGTGTTAGCTCTTCTCGAAATTTTTGGTAGAATTCAGCTGTGAAGCCATCTGGACCTGGGCTTTTGTTTGTTGGAAGATTTCTGATTACAGTTTCAATTTCCATGCTTGTGATGGGTCTGTTAAGATTTTCTATTTCTTCCTGGTTCAGTTTTGGAAAGTTGTACTTTTCTAAGAATTTGTCCATTTCTTCCAAGTTGTCCATTTTATTGGCATATAATTGCTATAGTAGTCTCTGATGATCCTTTGTATTTCTGTGTTGTCTGTTGTGATCTCTCCATTTTCATTTCTAATTTTATTGATTTGATTTTTCTCCCTTTGTTTCTTGATGCGTCTGGCTAATGGTTTGTCTGTCAGTTTTATTTATCCTCTGAAAGAAGCAGCTTTTGGCTTTGTTGATATTTGCTTTGGTCTCTTTTGTTTCTTTCATTTATTTCTGCCCTAATTTTTAAGATTTCTTTCCTTCTGCTAACCCTGGGGTTCTTCATTTCTTCCTTTTCTAGTTGCTTTAGGTGTAGAATTAGGTTATTTGACTTTTTTCTTGTTTCTTTAGGTATGCCTGTATTGCAATAAACCTTCCCTTAGCACTGCTTTTACAGTGTCCCACAGGTTTGGGGTTTTCATTTTCATTTGTTTCTATGCATATTTTGATTTCTTCTGTGATTTGTTGGTTATTCAGCAGCATGTTGTTCAGCCTCCATATGTTGGAACTGAGATTTAATCTTACTGCATTGTAGTCAGAAAAGATGCTTGGGATGATTTCAGTTTTTTTGAATTTACTGAAGCTAGATTTATGGCCCAGGATGTGATCTACCCTGGAGAAGTTTCCGTATGCGCTTGAGAAAAAGGTGAAATTCATTATTTTGGGGTCTAACTGGTCTATTATATCATTTAAAGTTTGTGTTTTCTTGTTAATTTTCTGTTTAGTTGATTATCCATAGGTTAGAGTGGAGTATTAAAGTCTCCAACTATTATTGTGTTTTTGTTAATTTCCCCTTTCATACTTGTTAGCATTTGTCTTACATATTGCAGTGCTACTATGTTGAGTGCATATATATTTGTAATTGTTATATCTCCTTCATGGATTGATCCTTTGATCATTATGTAGTGTCCTTCTTTGTCTCTTTTCATATCCTTTATTTAAAGTCTATTTTATCTGATATGAGTATTGCTACTCCTGCTTTCTTTTGGTCTCTATCTGCATGGAACATCTTTTTCCAGCCCTTCACTTTCAGTCTGTATGTGTTCCTTCTTTTGAGGTGGGTCTCTTGTAGACAACATATATAGGGGTGTTGTTTTTGTATCCATTCAGCCAGTCTTTGTCTTTTGATTGGGTCATTCAACTCATTTACATTTAAGGTAATTATTGTTAAGTATGATCTCGTTGCCATTTACTTTATTGTTTTGGGTTTGAGTTTATATACCCTTTCTGTGTTTCCTGTCTAGAGTAGATCCTTTAGCATTTGTTGGAGAGCTGGTTTAGTGGTGCTGAATTCTCTCAGCTTTTGCTTGTCTGTAAAGCTTTTAATTTCCCCTTCATATTTGAATGAGATCCTTGCTGGTTACAGTAATCTGGGCTGTAGGTTATTTTCTTTCATCACTTTAAGTATGTCCTGTCATTGCCTCCTGGCCTGAAGAGTTTCTATTGAAAGATTGGCTGTTATCCTGATGGGAATCCCCTTGTGTGTCATTTGTTGTTTTTTCCTTGCTGCTTTTAATATTTGTTCTTTTTGTTTGATCTTTGTTAATTTCATTAATATGTGTCTTGGGGTATTTTGCTTTGGGTTTACCCTGTTTGGGACTCTCTGGGTTTCTTGGACTTGGATGATTATTTGCTTCTCCAGTTTAGGGAAGTGTTCAACTATTATCTCCTCACGAATTTCTCATGGTCTTTCTTTTTGTCTTCTTCTTCTGAGACTCCAATGATTCGAATGTTGGGGTGTTTAACATTGTCCCAGAAGTCTCTGACATTGTCCTCATTTCTTTTAATTCATTTTTCTTTTCCCCTGTTTCATTTATTTCTACCATTCTATCTTCCACCTCACTAATCCTATTTTCTGCCTCCATTATTCTACTGTTGGTTCCCTCCAGAGTGTTTTTGATCTCATTTATTGTATTTTTCATATATTGACTCTTTTTTTAATTTCTTCTAGGTCCTTGTTAAACCTTTCTTGCATCTTCTCATTCCTTGTCTCCAGGCTATTTATTTGTAACTCCATTTTGTTTTCAAGATTTTGGATCATATTCACTGTAATCATTCAGAATTGTTTATCAGGTAGATGCCCTATCTCTTCCTCTTTTGTTTGGTTTGGTGGGCATTTATCCTGTTCCTTTACCTGCTGGGTATTTCTCTGCCTCTTCATCTTGTTTATATTGCTGTGTTTTTGGTGGCCTTTCCTTTCTGGCAGTTTGTGGAGTTCTCTTTATTGTGGAGTTTTCTTGCTATGGGTGGGGTTGTACGAGTGGCTTGTCAAGGTTTCCTGGTTAGGGAAGCTTGTGTCGGTGATCTGGTGGGTGGAGCTGGATTTCTTCTCTCTGGAGTGCAATGAAGTGTCCAGTAATGAGTTATGAGATGTCAGTGGGTTTGGAGTGGTTTTGGACAGCCTGTATATTGAAGCTCAGGGCTACGTTCCTGTGTTGCTGGAGAATTTGCATGGTATGTCTTGCTCTAGAACTTGTTGGCCCTTGGTTGGTGCTTG
>SJYC01113925.1:0-67335 GCA_006408675.1 Madoqua kirkii | reverse complement strand
CTAAATGGGGATAGATCCGATAGTTGAAAAAAAAAAAAAGGTTATGAGAAATAGTGCCATCCACAAGCCAAAATGACCACATAGCACTTAGAAATAGGAAATAGTGTAGCTTTTCAATGAGTAAGGGGTTTTTTTGGTTGAACTTTCTATTCTAGGTTGTTTCCTTTTTCTTTTTATTGTTTTGGGTATAATTAGTTAAGGAATATGTAGTTTTCTTACAACACATTGAAGATAGGCAGTATTTATTAGGTGTTTGTTTTGTAAAGGCATTGTATAAATCCTCTATAAACTATCTGATTTATTTTTTCTTTGACTTTTAGGAATAAGTATGAGGTTAAAGTTATGCAACTTATGTAAGAAATATTTATATAATTGAGAAAGCTTATTGTAGCATGCTGTGAAGTGCTTTGGTAAAAAGTTAATTTGGATGTGGTTGGGATATAACTATAGGAATGTACTTACTTGATATTGTGATTGAGTTTGTTAAGTGCTCCAGTATTTTTATCTCACCTATTTATTATGTCTTTGAGGCAGTGAGGTAATAGGTGGGAATAAGGAGAGAAAAGAGGAAATGGAAGGATTGAGTAAAGAAGAGGTCAGAGAGGGAAAAAGAACTGAGTATCAAATTAGTTACACAGAAAGAATTTCAGAGGAATGAGTGAATACATATCTGAAAGAACATAATAATATACAGGTAAAGATTAACACAAGAATAGGACAAATGATTTTATAAGTTTGGAGTGTAGTACATTTTAAAATAAAAATTTAAACATACAAGTGAATTTTTATTATGTGCCCTTCGATTAAGAATATCTTTATTCATTTGAAAAATGTTGAAAAGTCTTTATTTGAAATTTAACTAATCTGACTAAAATTATTAATTATCTATCCTTTCCATACATAGATTGTACAATGAGGATTGTTTGATGCATGAAATTTTGGTGTGATAACTGGCATTGTACTGATTTGGTCTCTCTATGACTTTGACCTAACCATTTAAGTATATTATGACAAAATTATTTTATCTGTGAATTGGAGTAAGTAATACTTTTCTTCCTTTAACTTCTTTCACAGTGACATGGTCAGGATAAAAAAAAAAGAAGCTTCCAGAAAATTATTTAGTTTTCACAACAGTATCAGAATTTATGAAGTATAATTTATCTCTATGATAAATAAAATTTTTGAAGACTGGAAAATGATTATGATATAACATTAAAGAAATAAGATCAGACTACAACTGTAATCAACAGTTGCCTCCTAAGCACTGAGCTGCTGTTCTCTTTTCCAGAGCACTCAGCCTTATTTGGGAATCTAGGTTAATGTTGGAGCATGTGATCTTGTCATTAGCTGTTCTGTCACTAAGTCGTGTCCAACTCTTTGCGACTCCATAGACTGCAGCATGCCAGGCTTCCCTGTTCTTCCCTGTCTCCTGGAGTTTGCTCAAACTCATGTCAATCGAGTCAGTGATGCCATCCAATCATCTCATTCTCTGTCACCTCCTTATCCACCTATCTTCAATCTTTCCAAGCATCAGGGTTTTTTCCAATAAGTTGGTTCTTGGCATCAGGCGGCCAATGTATTGAAATGATAGCTTCAGCATCAGTCATTCCAATGAATACTTAGGGTTGATCTCCTTTAAGACTGATTGATTTGATTTTCTTGTTGTCTAGGAAACTCTCAAGAGTCTCCTACAGCATCACAATTTGAAAGCATCAATTCTGAAGGTGCTCAGCCTTCTTTATGGCCCAGCTCTCACATCCATACTTGACTACTGGAAGAACCAGTAGCTTTGGTTCTGGTCAAACTAATAGCTTTGACCAGATGGACCTTTGTTTGCAAAGTTGTCTCTACTGTTTGATATGCTCTCTAGGTTTGTCATAGTTTGTATTCCAAGGAGCAAGCACTTTTAATTTCATGGCTGCAGTCATTGTCCTCAATGATTTTGGAGCCCATGGAAGTAAAATCTGTCAGTATTTCCACTTTTTCCCTATGCATTTGCCATGAAGTGATGGGACCAGATGTCACGATTTTAGTTTTTGAATGTTGAGTTTTAAGCCAGCTTTTCACTCTCTTCTTTCACCCTCAGCAAGAAGCTCTTTAATTTCTCTTCATTCTGCCATTAGAGTGGCATCATCTGTATATCCGAGGTTTTGATATTTCTCCTGGCAATATTGATTACAGCTTGTGATTCATCCAGCCTGGCAGTTTGCATAATGTACTTTGCATATAAGTTAAATAAGTAAGATTACAGTATATAACCTTGATGTACTCCCTTCCCAGTTTTGAACCAATCAGTTGTTCTATGTCTGGTTCTAACCATTGCTTTGTGACCTGTATCCAGGTAGAAATTCTTTTATACAAATAACTTTTCTCCTTCTAGTACGTTGTGGTATACAAAAATGAAACTTACAAATGGTGCAGTCTTACTGTCCCCAAAAAGCAAGTCAACTAAGAGGTGATGCTGACACATAGAAGAATGGAACCAAGACAATCACACAGCCAGAAGTCTGGTCAAACATGATTTAAGCTTATCTTTCCTCTGTGCTCAGTCGCTCAGGCATGTCCAACTCCTAGCAACTCCATGGACTGTAGCCCTGCAGGCTACACTGTCCATGGGATTTTCCCAACAGGAATACTGGAGTGGGTTGCTATTTCCTCTTCCAGGGCCTCTTCCTGACCCAGGGATTGAACCCAGGTCTCCTGCAATGCAGGCTGATTCTTTACCACTGAGACACCGAGGAGCCTTAGGCCTTTCTAATTACATGGAATTAACTTGTTTTGAAGTAAGATATGGCTTCCTTCATAGCTCAGTCCCATAAAGAATCCACATGCAATGCAGGAGTCTGCCTACAATTTAGGAGTCCGAGGTTCAATTCCTGGGTCTGGAAGATCCCCTGGAGAAGGAAATGGCAACCTACTCCAGTATTCTTGCCTGGAGAATTCCATGGACAGAGGAGCCTCATAGGACTCAGTTCATGGGGTCACAAGAGTTGGACACGACTTAGCGACTAAACCACCACCATATCTGAAAGTGAAAGGAGAAGAAAATGTAGCATTTCTAAGAGCGATCTTTTCAGTCTGCAGTCTGAAATCCACATTGACTGAGAGGTTGTTGATTTGGAGCTTGAAGATTTGGAAAAGGCAAATTCTCTAACTGACATTAATATCAGCACTAACAGTTGTAGGGAGATTGATGATCAAGTAGAATGTAAGATTGGAGCTTCTGTAAACTCACTTTTGAAGTATTTTCTTTAAATTTTCTTTGCTTGAAAAGGTAACAATCAGTCTCATTCTGGAGGTTAAGCTGGAATTCAGTTTTGAAGTGAGAAGAAAATAAGTAATCTGTCCTGTGGTTTAAAATTGCTTTAGGTCTGACTTATGCTCTGACCATCCTGAAGTAATGGACACTAGTCTAGGCTTCCTGACATAAACTCCTATATAAACCTGGAAAAAATTATAGGAAGCTTGAGTTTCAGGCTTTTTACAATAGGCAGTGGAAGATTATAATTCCTAAGAAAAGGGTGGTACACATGATTGCATAGGATTTCACCCTGGATGCATATTTTGGACCACAATTCAGTGGAATGCATTTTGGTGATCTCACTGAACTGAGAAATTAAAAATATAAATTTGTTGCTGCTAGAGGAATTCACTTTGGTGTGGTTGCAGTCCCAGAAAAATCAGAGGTACACAGATATAGAGTTCTCCCAAATTGTCATTGTTGTTTAGTTGCTATGTCATGTTCAACTTTTTGAAACTGCCTGGACTGTAGCCCACCAGGCACCCATGTCCATAGGGTTATCCAGGCAAGAATACTGCAGTGAGTTGCCATTTCCTCTTCTAGGGATCCTCTCACTCAGGAACTGGACTCACATCTCCTGCATTGGCAGGCAAATTCTTTACTACTGAGCTACCAGAGAGGCCCCAAATTGTCATGGCAGTAGCACTAATCCTTTGGATGAACACTAAGGTCATATATATAAGCAGAATTTTTATAAAGCATGGTGGAAAAAAGCTAGTGGAATCATTAGCTAAACAAATTACAGTTCTACTACAGTACTGGAAAATGTAGGTCTGGTAAGACAGCAAAGAGAGACCTTGACATTTGGTTGAGACCTCCAAAAAGACATGTATTATCAACAGAGTTATTCTAGCCCTGAACTATGTCACACTGAAGCCTCTTCAAAAAGTGGAAAAAAAAAAAAGGGCATGTTGATTGTAAGGCCAGACCCCAGGGGCCATGATGGGCCACTGCCCTTCCTCTCCCTCCCACTGGCAGGGGAAGTCGCTAATGGAAGGAGCCTCCCAGATCCTGGGGACCAATGACAACACACTTCACCAGCTAAAGCTGCCCCACCCCAGCCACATAGAAGGACCTGCCAACCCATGACGCCTCGGCCTGGCACCCTATCTGAACCCCTGTCCATCTAGCCTGACCATCCCTTGCAACGAACATACAAAAACTAGCCCCAACATGGTCCAGGTGCGGACTTCCTCAACCTGCTCGTTCAGGTCCAGGAACCCCACTTGGGAGAGCTTTGCCATTAAAAAGCCTGTTAGACACTCTTTTGATGTCCTGGTCTTTTACCTAACATTGATCTGATCATAAATTAACTGCCCTCAAAAACAAAACTCAAAACTTAAAACAAAAGAGAAAGCAACAAAACTCCACACTCATCAATGTATCATTCACAGTGTCTGGAACACAATAAAAATTGTTCAGTTCAGTTCAGTCACTCAGTCATGTCCAACTCTTTGCGACCCCATGAATCACAGCACACCAGGCCTCCCTGTCCATCACTAACTCCCGGAGTTCACTCAGACTCATGTCCATCAAGTTAGTGATGCCATCCAGCCATCTCATCCTCTGTCTGATAAATGTTAACCTTTCAGGAAAAGAAGCTCAAGGAATACTGAATAGAATAAACATAAAGATACTTAAATCTAGATACACTGTAGTGAAAAGGTTGAAAAGAAAATATTTAAAAAATGATCTTAAAAAGAGACAGAAAAAAAATTGTCAATCGATAGAACACTGATAAGTAATTACACTGGTTTATCATAAAAGCAATGGAAAGTATAAGACAATGGGAAGGCCTTCTTTTAAATACCAAGATAATATGTAAGTTTGTCAGCCTAGACAATGCCTTCAAAAAGGAAGGCAAAGTGTGAGAAATGGTAACTGCAGATGAATATGTTTATCAAATATATTGTTTTTTAATTAGTTTTTAATTTTAAAAGATAGTTTTGTGTCTGAAATAAAAACAAAGTATTGTGGAATTTATAGCATGCAAAAAAATAACAGTATTACCAAAAGTGGGAACGTAAAAGAAAAATATTACTTTTAAAAAACACTTTTCTGTCTGCGTTTCTGGGTCTATATCTTCTAACTCCGAGAGATGGTGATGAACAGGGAGGCCTGGCGTGCTGTGATTCATGGGGTTGCAAGGAGTCGGACATGACTGAGCGACTGAACTGAACTGAACTGATCTTCTTAATTTTCATATAATTTAGCAAATTTTAATACATTATTTCTTCAAATATTTTCTTCATGTATACAATCATATGGGAGATGAAGCACCAGTCTATGCTCAATACAGGATATAGGATGCTTGGGGCCGGTGTATGGGATGAACCGGGGGGATGGGCAAGGAAGGGAGGTGGGAGGGGGCTTTAACATGGGGAGATCGTCCACACCTGTGGCTGATTCATGTCAATGTATGGCAGAACCAATGCAGTGCTGTGAAATGGATAAGCATTAAACAAAAGATAAAAATTTAAAAAATAAATAAATAAATAAATAAATAAATAAATAAATACTTTAAAAAAAAAAAAAAGAAAAAAAAAAAAATAAAAGCATTTTCTCCAAAGATCATGGCACTCATTCATTTGGCATTTCACAATATGATTACAGCTAGTTTCTCTTTTAACAACATGATGCAAAAATCAGAGTGAAATGTAATGCTTCTACAAATGACTCATTCTTAGAGAAATCTCTGTCTGTATTTTTGCTTCTTAAACCTAATCTAACTGTCCCCACAATGAGGACCAAGTGGAACTGTTTATACTATTTATATTAGCTTAATTATAGGAGTATACATTACTTCTGTGCTTGGAAGATGAATATAATTATAGAATTTTAGGATTATAATGGGAAATTTAAGATAAAAATAATTGCAGAATTTTAGAATGGAAAAAGAAAGTAGTGACTTACAAAAATGGAAGCTTCACTTGAAAGGGTAATTTCCTATATTTTCTATGTGCCGTATTCTTACACATAATAATATACGTTCAATATTCTTAGACATACTACTATTGCTGAAAAAAAACAAGATATTCTCATCAATGAATCTATGTCAGAATACAAGAAGGATTTTTGCCTTTACTGTTTGGAGAGTTTCATATGACCTACGCTTTGGTGTCAAAAAAAAAAAACCTTGCAATATTTTCCCACAAATTTTTAAAATAGCATACCTAGGAAAATATTCATGTTTTAAAGGTATATAAAAATAATTAAAGGTATGCATGAAGTTCTTTGACTATTTTAAATATGGTATATAGATATTATAAAACTTCTAAAAAAATAATAGAAAATTGTAACGGGTGATGATATGGGTTAGACAATGCCCTCCCATAATGTGTACTGAAGTCTTAACCCCTTGTACTTGTGAATATGGCCTTATTAGAAATAGTGTTTTCAGGTGGAATCAAGACAGAATGAGGTCATCAGCCCCTCCAACAGGACTGGCGTCTTTCTAAACAGGATAATTTGGAGACAGACATTCACAGAGAGGAGAAGGTCATGTGTCGACACACTGGGAAGATGGCCATTGAAGATGGAGGCAGAGATTTGAGGGCTGCTGTCTGGAGCATCAGGAAGCCAGAAGAGGCCAGGGAGCACTCACTCTCTCCTAGAACCTTTAGAGGGAGCACTCACTCTCTCCTAGAACCTTTAGAGGGAGCCCAGCCCCGCTGACAGCTTGATTTCGGACTTTGAGCTTCCAGAGCTTCAGAAGAATAATGACGTTTTTCTACCATCCCCGTTTATGGCACGCTGTTAAGACAGCCACAGGAAACTAATACATGTGGAGTTTGCTCCAAATATGCCAAAAAGAAATTCCATTTTCTGTGTGCAGTGTTAAAATGTTAAATAGAGTGAGGACTCTTTGTAGAACTGCTGGTGTCACTGGGGTCAAGTAGGCTCAGTAAACAGTAGCTGAGTCGTGGCTGACCCTTCGAGCCCCGTTTCAGGCTCTACCGCGACGCTCTTCCCACCTCACCAGAGGGCATCTCATGCAGCTCCATAGCAGAATACAAAAAACCCCATCAAAAAATGGGCGGAAGGCCTAAAGAGACATTTCTCTGCCGAAGACATACAGATGGCCAGCAAACATATGAAAGGATGCTCAAGTAGAGGACAAGCCAAAGGCTCACCAGCCAACACTCAGACTGTGTAGGGATGCTCCAGGGAGGTGTTTGGGTTCATTTGAAAGCGAGAGCTTGCATTTCTTGTTGTTGAGTTGGGTATGGAAAAATTAAATTTGAAAAAAGAAATAGTGCTACCCACTGGGTAAAGTAGCTACATGGAAAGAAGCCGTGAAAGTCCACTGTAAGGAATCTTCTAGGACTCCAAGACCGTGGGAAATGGGAGAAGCCAGAGCTCCGACAGGAGACGTCAGAGCTCACTCTGCTTCCCAGCCCGGTGCTGCCCCCATCGTGGGAGCTGCCCAGACAGCTGCAGAGGAAGGACCAGGTGGGTCTCCAGTGTCAGCCAAGAGCAGCGAGCACACCTTGGAGGACCTGCCCAACTCAGGCTCGTGATCTAGACCACACTGCCTGCCAAGTCACTTCACTCGTGTCCAACTCTGTGCGACCCTATGGCCGGTAGCCCGCCAGGCTCCTCTGTCCATGGGATTCTCCAGGCAAGAATACTGGAGTGGGTTGTCGCGCCCTCCTCCAGGAGATCTTCCTGACCCAGGGATTGAAGCCCTGTCCCCTGTGGCTTCTGCATTGACAGGTGGGTTCTTTACCACCAGCACTACCTGGGGATCCGCAGACTTCCTCTGTACCGGACCAAGGAGTAAACGTCTTGCGCTTTCAGGGTCCACCATCATTGTGGTAACTCCTCAACGCGGTCATTGTGCTGTGAAAGCCACGTGACCAGATGTAAGCCCAGGGGCACAGTTGCATTCCAGTAAAAAAGCAGTTGCAGAAGAAGATGGACAGCCACAGGCCCTATTGAGGACCCTTGACCCAAAGTAAAACTGACGCAAAACTAAAGTAGAGTAGACTCTCCACTCTGCGTCCTAAATGGCCCAGGACAGACACGGGGCTTCCCTCTCCATGGAAATTTGCTTCATCTCCAGCAAATCTTCATCTGGGTTCCCATTCCACCTCCTAGGAACTTTTCCAGGAAATAGACATAGCTGATGAAAAAGAAAGTATTTGACCCAAAGAAGACAGCCTGAATACACCCCTTTCTCTTAGTTCAGGATGATGAGAGGTCTGTGTCGTCAGTTCCCTCCAGTTCAGTCCATCACTGCCATTGGTTGGGGATCATGCACCCCGAGACATAAGTCACACAGTTACACACATCCACACATCACACCAAACACACTCAAATGAAAGAGGAAAAGAAAGAGAGAGAGAACTGGACCTGGTGCCTGGCTAGCCCATATTTTTAAATGTTACAATTAGTATTTCCCTCCCATTAAAGAAGCTCCTCCATAAATGTACAAATGGCATTTGGACAATAAAACTGATGGGATTATAGAGTTAAGTCATCACCCTGTCCAGGCTCCCATTAAGAAGCTCTATTACTTTGATGCAGAGCGATGGCCTCCTGTCTCTATTATATTACCCTCCCTCTTGCCCATATCCATAATCATGCTTTGTATCCACATTATAACACTGAAAAGGCTTGGCTCATAGGCATCCTGGATGATGAGAACATTCGTTTTATTTATTTAAAGCATGGCTTGCCCGGATGGTCTCTAGAGATAAAGCATCTTATATTCATGGGCGTCCAAATACCATTGGAAGTGCATTCATTCCAACATCACTGCCATTGAGTCAAAGCTAAAAGCACTTTCTCAGACATAAGAAATCAGAAGAACTACAACGGGAGCATAATGTTAATATCTCTGTTAAAATAATATCCAGTGGCTCTTTCAAGCGAGTGTATCAAATTGATGCTTCTCAAGCCATGAATCAACTAGCCCCATTCATCGATGGTGGAGCAGAGGTGGGCAGTAAGGGAGGGCTGAGTTTTCTCCCTTTCTTTGAAGCACTTTTTGTGGTGATGAGGCTGGACCAAACCAGGCATCCCTCTCTCCTCTAAGGTTCTGTTGCTTAAATAAATCATATGGTCATACAAAAA
Source organism: Madoqua kirkii (assembly GCA_006408675.1). Taxonomy (NCBI): domain Eukaryota; kingdom Metazoa; phylum Chordata; class Mammalia; order Artiodactyla; family Bovidae; genus Madoqua; species Madoqua kirkii. Next base: position 57,956 of record SJYC01113925.1, on the reverse strand, counting down.
AAGCTCAAAATGTAAAAAGAAGAATAATGTACTTTAGGTAATTTGGTCTCCAAGTCCCTTCAGCAAATAAATACTCATTGCATGTGAATTAAGTGCCAGGAAATATCTAGGCTGCAGAGGTAGAGAAAGACCCAAGATAAAGCTTCTGTCCACCACTCTTTCTGGTGAAACAGGGAAATTAAAAAGTAACTCTCATATGCGTGTGCCCACTCAGTTGTCTCCGACTTTTTGCACCGACCTTACGGACTATACCCACCAGGCTCCTCTGTCCGTGGGATTGTTCATGCAAGAATACTGAAGCAGATTGCAATTTCTTTCTCCAGGGGAATCTTCCTGACCCAGAGATGGAACCCACGTCTCCTGCATCTCCTTTACTGGCAGGTGAATTTTTTTATCATTGAGCTTCCTGGGAAGCCCAACTCTCATACAGAAAGAGCTAAAAGAAAAATAGCAGAGGTGCATAAAAATGTTAACATGATGAAGAAGTTAAGGGAGTATAGAACTGATGGCTCGGTGTAAGCAATGCTTGGTTTTTAAAGCTTAAGAATTTACAAGACAAGGAAGGAGGGAAAGTAAGGAGGAATTTCCATGGAAAGAAAAGAGTTGATCATGTACATTCTGAGCATGAATAATGGCCGCCTGTAATGGGGAGGGATGAGCCAGAGAGGAATTCGAAAAGGTAGCCTGGAGGTGAGCTGTAAAGGGCTTCATCGGCTGGGGGGCTACACGATTGTGACTTTATCTTGTGAGCCAGGACTTATCAAGGTATGCTCCATGAAATCAGAGTTCCATAAGATGGTAACAAGTATTACAAAAATAAGCTCGGAAAACACTATGGTAAACACTGCTGGACTTCGCAGAGCCTTCAACACTTTCATACACCTTGGAACTTCCAAGAAATAGAAAATACGGGTAGACCATTTACAAGTGCTGAAATTGAATCTGTGCTTAAAAAATTCCCAACAGACAGAAGTCCAGAACCAGAAGGCTTCACAAGGGAGATCTACCAAACATTTAGAGAACAGTTAACACCTATCCTTCTGAAACAATTCTTTAAAATTGCAGAGGAAATAACACTTCTGAACTCATCCTGAGGCCACCATCACCCTAATACTACCAAAACCAGGCAAAAATAACACAGACACATACAAAAAATTTATGTACACGTTGGAACTTCCAAGAGGGACAATGAAAGATACAGTGTTTCTCAAATGTTTTCATTATAACATCATCTAAAAAAAATTTAAAGCGTTATCTCGTAGAATTGGTATTCAAGGCACGTACATTGGGGAAATGCTACTGAAACAACCCAGAGCTGTGGTGTGTTTGTGTTTGTTTGTGCTTTTTATTGACGTATAATTGACATGTAACATTATATTAGTTTCAAGTGTACAGCATAATGATTCCTATGGAGGGTTTTTGACAAGAGCAATAACGTCTGTAGATTTTTAACATAGATGCCTAAGGCTGGCAGCAGGAAAATATTGAAAGGGGGGAGTGGAGGCTGGATAGGACTTTGTGATCGATTTCAGGTAAGGAGTGAGGATACAGTGAGGGTGAGAAGTTCTAACTTTGTCACTAAGATGCTGCAGTAACCTGTGATAAGAAGGGACCCAGGAGGAGGTACAGGTGAAACAGAACAGTTTCGGATGAGTTGATGGAACAGTGGCACATTCCAGAGTTCCTCAGAAGACCAGCTACTGACTTCCTGCAGCATTATCTGAACCTCATTTTCTTTGGAAAAATTGAGAGGAGGGCTCGGTTTTTAATGGAATGCTATGAAATGCATGCTAATTATTGTCAGGACTTGAGTCTTTTGGTGAAATACATATTTATAAACTTTTGAAGAGCATAGATCATTTACCTAATAGAGCAAGACTGCTCTAAAGCCTCCATCCTAATCTATCAGGTAAATATCCATTTATAATTGGTTATTTAATCCTTGCTCTTTCCCCAATAGGTCGGACTGGCCCTGTAAAGCCGCTTCATTCCTCAGCGAGAGTCTGTTATCATTCATCATAATGTCAATAGAGTTATATACATTAAAGAAATTATGAAAGTCCTTGCCCGGGACTAGAGCTAACACTGAGATGGAGAGAAACGCAAAGCATAATGAAACAGCTGCTGTGGGTGAGGAAGAGAGAATTTTTCATTTTAATAACCAGTCATGCTCCAATGCAGAAGGGCAAAATAGAAGGATGGCAGGGGTGAGCCGGGCTGTGTGTCTGACAGTTGCTGATCCTCCTGAAAGTTGGATAGAATTCCTTCCCCTAAAGAAGAAAAAAAAAAAAAAAAAAGGATGAGGCTTCCCAGGCAGCCCAGTGGTAAAGAATATGCTTGCCAAGCAGGAGACGTGGGTTGGATCCCTAGGTCGGGAAAACCCCCTGGAGTAGGAACTGGCAATCCACCTCAGTATTCCTGCCTGGGAAATCCTATGGACAGAGGAGCCTGGTGGGCTACAATCCACAGGGTCGAAAAGAGTGGGCACGACTGAGGGACTGAGCTTGCAAGCAAGCAAAAAAAAAAAAAGGAGGATATTCTGCACACCTAGATCCTTCACTTGGTACCATCCCAACACACACACATACACACACACACACACACACAAACACACACACACACACACACACACACACACTTCACGCTATTCCATCTATCTTAGGAATCTCCGAAGTATTCACCTGGCTTTTCTTGTGTGTGTGTGCATGCTCTTTGTGACCCCATGGACTGCCGGTAGCCCGTGAAGCGTCTCTGTCTGTGGAATTTTCCAGGCAACAGTACTGGAACGAATTGCCATTTCCTTCTCCAGGAGGTCTTCCTGACCCAGGGACTGAACCCTTGTCTCTTGCATCTCCTGCACTGGCAGGTGGGTTCCTTACCATCTGAGCCACAGGGAAGCTGACTTTCACTGAGCGTCTACTATATCCTGGATGCTTCTGCTGCCCAGGTCTCGTTTACAGTCCCAACAATCTCAACTAACAGTCTTAGTTCTACAGGAGCCTGGAGAATTGAAAGGTCTGTGCTAAGCCTCACACCCAATAGTTGCAGATTAGAGCCCGGGTCCCACTCTTCGCCCTGCACTTGACTCTCCCACTAAGACTGAGGTTGGGCCAGCAACCTCCTGATGCTCTCCATGTGCGCTGGGGCATGTCCTGGAGCCAGGAGCGGTTCCCAGATCATAGGAGATCTGGGAGCAGAAGGCTGGACAAAGAGGGGTCCAGAGGACTTTCAGGCCCGAGACACGAAACCCCTCCAGCCCTCTCGCAGCAGGTGGCCTAGGGAGAAACTCCGGGGGACTCACCGGTTTCCTCTTGCGAATCTAACTGGTCCTGAAATCGCAAACCTGTGTGTGCGCATGCGTGTGTGCTTTGCAGGTCCCGTCTTGTCAATCAAACTCCTGTGGAATCCGCACAGAGGAGAACGTCAGACACATCGCAATGGCTGAAATGGGGTGGGGGCTCTGGGACTCGAGCTCTGCCCCCAGCAGCCTTCCCTGAGCACCCCCACCCACTCTTCTCAAGGCCTCCAGTGGCCCATGCTGGCTCTCCACTTTGTCCTTGGGCGTAAGAGTCATCTGGGGGAACCGTGAGGGACAGAGGAGAGAGGGGAGTTCCCAAATCCATCTAAACTCTTTGGTGTTCATTGCCTTCTCGTACATGTGTTTTCAAGACACGAAATTCCCAGTTCTATGCCATGTGAGATTTATGGGCAATCATAGAAAAGGATGTTTTGAAGAAAAACACCAGTTATATAGAGCAAGAGCTTTTGCAGCTGGGCTGGAAACTTGGCTCCAAATGCTGTCAGTCAGACCCTTGACAGAACAGACACTTTCCAGGGTGCTGTCTGGGAAACTGACACGGGCAAGCAAAAGGACAGGAAATAATGCTGACCAGAGCTCAATAGATCAGGATCTCATTCCGTCTCTACAGTAGGAACCGTCGTCACCTTCTTATAGATGGAGAAAATGTAGGCACAGAGAGTCTGATTCCTGCACCAAGGGTCACAGAGTTACTGAGTGGGGGCGATGCTGGAGAGTCAGGACCCCGGTCTGTTTGCCTTACACAGTCCTTTTCCCCCACCAGTCCCACTGTGTAGAAGAAATACGGTAGCGTCTCCTTTCTCTGGGATGCTGAGAAAATGAAGTCGCTTTTCCAGGTAACTGAAATGTATACCTTTGAGCCCCCAAACGTTTTAAGATTTTAATTATTTTAATGGAAACATTTCCCCTGTTCTTAATATAGCCTATTCAGTGTGATTAACCTTGTCTCGTTGGCTCGGGGCCATCAGTGTGAGCTGCGGCTTTGTACTGTGATGTAAACCAGTGATAACACCTCCCAGGATCTTCCAGAGGCTGGTCATCCATTGGCTGGACCACTGCATCAGCTTTCAGGCTTGCCCTTTCTGGCCCCTCCTGCCCCACAAACCCTTCCCTCCTGAGCAGCTGGAGTTCTCTTTCCCAAGGCCAGGAGCTTAGGGCCTCTCCTTGGCTAAAACCGCACGTGGACTGCCTTCCATCACCGCCGGCTGAAGCGTGGAGCACCATGCATCCATACGCTCCCCCATCCACCACTTCAAGGGCCATTCTTGCCATCTGGAGTCTCCCAGGATGTTGTCTGGTTATGCAGAGCTGTGTATAACTCATTCACCAAACACACGTGCTGCGGTTTGCCTCCTGGCCTCAGGTCAGGCTGTTCCCTCTGTTCCTGACCCAAGGCCAGAAGGCAAACCACAGCTTGGCATGTTTGGCAAGTGAGTTTTACCTGGAAGGGGAACTGGATCTGGATGAGGATCCACCAGAGCCCCCCAGAGGGTCCCCAAGGTCCTTCCTTGTCCCGCTTACTGTGTGTATGAGGTCAAATGTCTTCTCCATAGATGTAAGTCAAAGCCACATATCACAACGGATTGACTGTGGCACCGGATGGAAAGACCCAGCTGATGAGCCAGATCTGTGCTGTGCTCAGTCACTCAGTCGTGTCCGACTCTGCGCCCCCTGGACTATAGCCCACCAGGCTCCTCTGTCCATGGGAATCTCCAGGCAAGAGCACTGGAGTGGGTGCCACGCCTCCTGCAGAGGATCTTCCCGACCCCGGGATCGAAGCCGCGTCTCCTGTGCCTCCTTCATTGGCAGGTGGACTCTTTACCCCTGAGCCACCTGATAAGCCAGACAGCTGGACACTAAGGAGAGTCACAAAAATGTCAAACAAGGCCACTTTTCTACAGCCTACAATTTTGTTTTGAAATAACTTGTTTTTTGCTAAAAATAGGTGTTCTTTATGTTCATGCCTAATGGGCTTATCAGTTTTCCTTTCAATAAATTGGTAAATATGTTTACAAGTTCTCAGTTTTAATTTCTAATATACTGTAATTCTCATGACAAAAGCTCTTTGGGGCCCACAGTAATTTGTAAGTGTGTAAAGTACTCTTGCCTGGAGAATCCCATGGAAGGAGGAGCCTGGTAGGCTACTAGTCCATGGGGTCGCAAAGAGTCGGACAAGACTGAGCGACTTCACTTACTCACTCAAAGGAGTCTTAGCACCAAACAGTTTGAGAACTGCTGTCCAGGACCACGCCTGCCTCCTTCTCCACGTGCCTAACTTTTTCGGGGCTGCACTGGGCTCTTCTTTGGGGCAAGTGGGCTCCCTCTCGTTGGAGCACACTGGCTTAGTTATCCTGTGGAATACAGGATCTTAGTTCCCTGACCAGGGATCAAACCTGTATCCTCTGCATTGGAAGGCAAATTCTTAATCACTGGGCCACCCAGGAAGTTCCTCCACCCGCCTAACTCTCAATCCTCTCCCCAAGCCAGGATGGGGAGTTGCCTCCTCCTAGCTGAACCCCCACGGCTGGAGCAGGCATCCACACCTTCCCTCCACTTCAAATGCATCCCTGCATGGAGCTTGTGTGCTTTCATATCTGTCTATCCCACTACATCGCCGTGTCCTGAAGGAAAAGGCCTGGCTCAGTCTGTCTTGCTTTTGTACCTAGTATGTAGGCGACTCTTAATCAGCGCCTGTTGGACTTACCTGAGCTGTGCTTCCTGCGGCATTGCCATTCTGGGTTTATAGCCTCACTCGTCTGATTTACCTGCCTTGGGTAAACCTCTTAAGCTTTTTAATCCTCAGTTTCTTGGGGAATAAAAATTATACTAATATCCAGGGGATTAGAGAAGACTTACGATCGGAAACGCTGCATGTAAACTTGAAAGCACTCTCCAGCGAGTTCCTGGAGTTATCCTGCAGCTTGAATCCTTCAGGAACCCTCCTGTTTGCAGGCTGTCTCTGGGCAGCTCTGCTTCTGGTTCCCAGGCTTGTGTTTTATGGGGCAGTCTTGAACTAGCCACAGACTTGGTGGCTTCAGACAATAGAGACATAGCCAGCAGTCTGTCCTATATATAAAAAGCATGTCACTGTGCTATAGAAGAAAACAAGGGAAATCTGGGTGTAGATGGAGCTCCATACCTACGAATGCTTAGAGGCATTTCCTTATGTAAAATGAGGACGATCACACCTTCCTGTCTGCATTTTCTAATGATTAAATAAATCCTATAAAGAAAGCATTTGTTATCACCCCTGGGTTGTTGTTTGGTCGCTAAGGCATGTCTGACTCTTTGCGACCCCATGGGCTGCAGCATGCCAGGCTGCCTGTCCTTTACTATCTCGTGGATTTTGCTCAACTCCTGTCCACTGAGTTGGTGATGCCATCCAATCATCTCATCCTCTGTTGCCCCCTTCTCTTCCTGCCTTCAATCTTCCCCAGAATCAAGCTCTATTCCAGTGAGTCAGCTCTTCACATCAGGTGGCCAAAGTATGGTTGATTCTTTAGAATTGACTGGTTTGATCTCCTTGCAGCCCAAGGAACTCTTCTCAACACCAAATTTTGAAAGCATCAGTTCTTCAGGGCTCAGCCTTCTTTATTGTCCAGCTTTCACATGACTACTGGAGAAACCATCGCTTTGACTAAATGGACCTTTGTTGGCAAAGTAATGTCTCAGCTTTTCAATATGCTGTCTAGGTTGGTCATAACTTTTCTTCCAAGGAGCAAGCATCTTTTAATATCATGGCTGCAGTTACCATCTGTAGTGATTTTGGAGCCCAAGAAAATACAGTTTGTCACTATTTTCATTTTTACCCCATCAATTTGCCGTAAAGTGATAGGACTGGATGCTATGATCTTAGTTTTTTGAATGTTGATTTTTAAGCCAGCTTTTCTACTCTCCTCTTTCACCTTTATCAAGGAGCTCTTTAGTTCCCCTTTGCTTTCTGCCATTATGGTGGTATTATCTGCATACCTGAGGTTGTTGATATTTCTCCTGGCAATTGATTCTAGCTTGTGCTTCATCCAGCCTGGCATTTCACATGATGTACTCTGCATATAAGTTAAATAGGCAGGGTGACAGTATTCAGCCTTGACATACTCCTTTCCCAATTTGGAACTAATCCATTGTTCCATGTCCAGTTCAAACTGTTGTTTCTTGACCTCTCTGAAGGCAGGTAAGGTGGTCTTGTATTCCCATCTCTTTAAGAATTTTCCACAGTTTGCTGTGATCCACATAGTCAAAGGCTTTAGTGTAGTCAATGAAGCAGAAGTAGATGTTTTTCTGGAATTCTCTTGTCTTTTCATTTTTTGATGATCCAACAGATGTTGGCAATTTGATCTCTGGTTCCTCTGCCTTTTCTAAATCCAGCTTATAAATCTGGAAGTTCTTGGTTCATGTACTGTTGAAGCCTAGCTTGGACGATTTTGAGCTTACTTTGCTAGCATGTGAAATCAGTGCAATTGTGCAGTAGTTTGAATATTTTTTGACATTGCTCTTTGGATGGGAATAAAAACTGACATTTTCTAGTCCTATAGCCACTGCTGAATTTTCCAAATTTGCTGGCATATTGATGCAGCACTTTAACAGTATCATCTTTTAGGATTTGAAATAACTCAGCTAGAATTCCATCGCTTCCCCTAGCTTTATTCATAGTCATCCTTCCTAAGGTCCACTTGACTTCACACTCTAGGATGTCTGGCTATAGGTGAGTGACCACACCATTGTGATTATCTGGTTCATTAAGGCCTTTTTTTTTTAGATTATTACAAGATACTGAATATAGTCTCTTGCTATACAGTAGGTCCTTGTTGTTTATCTATTTTATATATCGGAGAATGCAATGGCACCCCACTCCAGTGCTCTTGCCTGGAAAATCCCATGGACAGAGGAGCCTGGAAGGCTGCAGTCCATGGGGTCACTAAGAGTTGGGCATGACTGAGCAACTTCACTTTCACTTCTCACTTTCATGAACTGGAGAAGGAAATGGCAACCCACTCCAGTGTTCTTGCCTGGAGAATCCCAGGGACAAGGGAGCCTGGTGGGCTGCCGTCTATGGGGTCACACAGAGTCGGACATGATGGAAGCAACTTAGCAGCAGCAGGAGCAGTGTGTATTTGTTAATTCCAAACTCAGTTAATCCCTCCTCCCACTTCCCTCTTTGATAACCATAAGTTTGCTTTATTCATATGTAAGTCTATCCTATTCTGTGAATAATTCATTTCCATCATTTTTTGGATTCCACACATAAGCAATATCCTATGACAGTTGTTTTCTTCTATCTGACTTGCTTCACTTAGTATAATCATCTTTAGTCCATCCATGTTGCTGCAAATAGTATTATTTCATTCTTTTACACAGTTGCATCATATTTCGTTGTATATACATACCATATTTTCTTTATCCATTCATCTGTAGATAAAACATCTCTTATTATTAGACATAGTTTTGGAGGTGGTGATTTTTGCTATTTTCATATTACAGCTTTGCAATAAAATCTGATAGATAAAACCACACATATAATTGGGAGTTTCCATAACATTCATTTCTAGAAACAACGGACTGGGGAGAGCATAGGGACATTGTTAAGATCCTTTATATGTACTAGCAGAACAGAAAGAATATACTAGCACTCCCATGGGCTGTGTGGGGAACTGTTCTTCCCCTAATATCCATAGCAATATGGAACTTCATCTCTTCTTTTTTATTTCTTTGGACTTACTGATTTTAAGGAGGTTGTTTTCTACATGGTTTCAGTTAAAAAGAAACCTCTTTTCAATGGCTCTTTTCTCCTATGATTTAATTCAAAGGTCCACAATTTTTTTTTTTTTCTGTAAGGGCCAGATGGTAACTATTTTAGATTTTGCAGTGCGTATGATCTCTGCTGCAACTAAGCTCAACTCAGACATCCTGGTACAAAAGCAGCCCGTTGACAATCTGTAGACAAATGAGCAGGGCCCATGAAGCTATACTTATGGACACTGAAACTTGAATAGCATAGAACTTTCCCATGACAAGAAATATATTCATCTTTTGAATTTCTTTCCATCCTTTTAAAAATGTACGAACTAGGGTTTCCCTGGTGGCTCTGTGGTAAAGAATTCACATGCCAGTGCAGGAATTCAGTTCAGTTCAGTCACTCAGCCGTGTCCGACTCTTTGTGACCCCATGAACTGGAGCAGCCAGGCCTCCCTGTCCATCACCAACTCCCGGAGTCCACCCAAACCCATGTCCATCCAGTTAGTGATTCCATCCAGCCATCTCATCCTCTGTCGTCCCCTTCTCCTCCTGCCCTCAATCCCTCCCAGCATCAGGGTCTTTTCCAATGAGTCAGCTCTTCTCATCAGGTGGGCAAAGTACTGCAGTTTCAGCTTCAACATCAGTCCTCCCAGTGAACACCCAGGACTGACACTGGTTTAATCCCTGGTCCGGGAAGATCCTACATGTTGCAGAGCAACGAAGCCCATGCACCTCAGCTACTGAGACTGTGCTCTGGTGTCTGGGAGCCGCAGCCACTGAACCCACGCACCTCTGCTGAAGCTCAGATGCCCAGAGCCCGCGCCCTGCAACAAGAGAAGCCACCAGAACAAGAAGTCTCCATGCTGCAACTAGAGAGCGGCTCTGCTCGTGACGGAACACCTGCGCAACACTGAAGACCCAGCACAGCCGAAAATTGATAAAGAAAAACTATTTTAAAAATTAATAAAATAAATAAATAAAAATACACCAACTATTCTTAGCTTTGCTGCTGCTATTTAGTCGGTAAGTCATGTCTCACTCTGCCACCCCACAGAATCCATGTTTCCTACTTGACAGGCAGATTCTGTACCCCTGAGCCACCTGGGAAACCCTGGTTTGTACATTTTTAAATGGATGGGAAGAGATTCAGAAGGTGGATGTCTTTCTTGATATGGGAAAGTTCTGTTCTCTACCACTGAGCCACCAGTGTCACACAGAACTGGTGACCGGCGTAGGGCACACTTGGCTCTGGGCCTTGGGTCACCAACCCTCTGGTTTAACTGAAACTCCCATCCACACAGGACCCCGATCTGTTTAGCGTTCTGTGTGAGAATTGTCTTTTTTCTAAATTGAATAGTTTTCAACCCTAGACGCACATTATCATTATCTGGAAAGTTTTTTTTTTAAAAAAGCAAAAGCAGCTCGGGCCCCACCCCAGACGAATTCAGACTCTTGGAAGTAGGCTCACAGCAAGGTGCATGAAAGTCTCCCGCAGTGACCCCTAAATCCCAGCTCATAGTCCACTTGAATTAGCCACAAGTAAACCCAGTGTGATGCTCTTCGGCCCCGGTCCTAGATCATGTCACCTGGGATCCAGGCGCTGCCAGGAAGCCAAGAGCCCCAGAAAGAGCAAGTGAAACCCGTGGATGAGAGTCACAGCTCCCTGAGAATCTTACAGATGTGATGACAAGGCGCTCCTGCTTCTGCATTCTCCAGGACTCTGTGTCAACCTCCCTGGAAAGACAGACAGTGATCGGCTTTTTAAAAAGTCTCCTGGCCACAGGCATCAGCCCAGGCTCTGTGGTCGGAAGGTCTGACCGTGAGTGGCTGAAGCCTGCGGAGTCAGGGCATGCCCTGAGGATCTGCTCTTCCCAGTGGCTTCAGGCTTCGGTCTCTCAAGATCAGGTGCAAAGAGATGCCTAGTAGCATCGTCTCATGCTTGCTCCTGCCTCATTCTGCAACTGACCCACGCTGGGTACCAGCAAGCAGATGTTCAGTCCCCACCCTCCCTGTCTCCTCGGGTCCTTCCCACTCTTTGCTTTTTTTAAATAGATTTCAAGGTGATGATAAAAGAGAGAACAGTCTTAGCATTTGTTAATACCCACTTGACCCACAAAAGAAAATTCACCAGCATTCTGCAGCTTCTAATTTAAAAACCATTAGACCGTTCCGCTTGGCAGACCAGATCTAAATATTCTTAAAGGGGTGGTTTAATTTAATGATTACCTTAACAAGCCCCCTTTTAAAATGATGATCCGCCAAATTCGGGGGATTTGTTTTGGAATCTGATCCAATAAGTGGCTTTGTACAAAGAGGAGCAGAACGGAATCTGATTTGGTTCAGAACGCAGTGAAAATCGTGGAAATTACTTTGCATATTTAATCACTGTGGAAACATGAGTACAAACTACTTTCTAGAGATTACCTTAGGAAAAAAAAAGCTGCAGGCTTTGCAGCCAGCATGCCAAGTACTTTGATTTACAGGGAATTATTTGGATCTTACAGAACACTCAGAGTTTCAAAGATTTCAACCTACTCAGCCACTGGCAGAAAGACATATTTTAAATAGTGGGCTTCAGGGACAGAAGGGAGGGTGGTAGGACCCGTCATTCCTATTAAGACTTGCTGTTGTTATTTGGTAGCTAAGTCATGTCTGACTCTCTTGCGACCTCACAGACTATAGCCTGCCAAGCTCCTCTGTCCATGGCAATTCCCAGGCAAGAATACTGCAATGGGTTGCCATTTCTTTCTCCAGGAGATCTTCCTGACCCACAGATCAAACACGCATCTCCTGCATTAGCAGGCAGATTGCTTACCACTGAGCACCAGGGAAGCTGGTAGGGTGGCCTAAGCTCTGCTGTCTTTTGCAACCAGAGGTTGAGGGGGGGATGACCAAGATCAAATGGGAAGAAAAGAAGAGAGTGTGTCACCCCAAGAAAAACTCTCTGAGCCTGACATTGGGACTTGAGGATGTGTGGCCCATCTCAGGAAAACAGCTGTCCTTCTATCTGTCCCAGTGGCACAGAGCAAGCAGAGAGTTCCATCAGCTCTGTGTACCAGCGCTTGAAAGAGGCGGCTGTGCTGGTGAAAGTTAAGACTTTGTTCTGAGACCAACCCCAGTGCTAAGGGGCCGTGTCATTGGGTCAGTTCTCTTCAAAGGTTCTTTTCCTCATTTGCCATTCTTTTCCTTCCTCTGAATTTTCACCTTAACTATCACTTCATCAGGAGCTTCCCACATGGCTCAGCAGTAAAGGAATTGTGGGTCAACGTAGGAAATGCAAGTTCAATCCCTGGGTGGGCAAGATCCCCTGGAGAAGGAAATGGCAACCCACTGTAGTATTTTTGCCTGGAAAATCCCATGGAGAAAGGAACCTGGCAGGTTACCATCCATAGTATTACAAAGAGTTAGACATGACTAACTGACTAAACAACAACAACAAAATCATCTCATCAAGGTTTTTTTTCTGACTACCCACCCCCACCATCTAAAAGAAATCCCAGGACACATTCTCCCCTCTAGATGTTCTTTCTTCTTCTCCATCCCATATATTATCACCTGCAAGACTCCTTCCTAAATTGTTCATGCTCTGTAGTCTCCTATTAGACTGAGTCTGGGTTCAGTCGCTTCTCTCATTGGCTGATTCCCCAAATGAACACAGTGCCTGGTTCAGTAAATATTTGAATAAAAGACAGCAAGAAGATCCAACCAGTCCATCCTAAAAGAAATTAGTCCTGAATATTCTTTGGAAGAACTGATGTTGAAGCTGAAACTCCAATACTTTGTCCACCTGATGCGAAGAGCTGACTCATTTGAAAAGACCCTGATGCTGGGAAAGATTGAAGGCAGGAGGAGCAGGGGATGACAGAGGATGAGATGGTTGGATGGCATCACCAACTCAATGGACATGAGTTTGAGCAAGCTCCAAGAGTTGGTGATGGACGAGGAGGCCTGTCATCCTGCAGTCCATGGGGTCACAAAGGGCACGACTGTGCGACTGAACTGAACTGAATGACTAAGGCTTGCCTCCCATTACTTGTATGAGGATGAAAAGTGCTAATAGAAGTTTAAGTTCAGTTCAGTCGCTCAGTCGTGTCCAACTCTTTGTGACCCCATGAATCAGCACACCAGGCCGCCATGTCCATCACCAACTCCTGGAGTTCACTCAGACTCACGTCCATCAAGTCGGTGATGCCATCCAGCCATTTCATCCTCTGTCATCCCCTTCTCCTCCTGCCCCCAATCCCTCCCGGCATCAGAGTCTTTTCCAATGAATTAACTCTTTGCATGAGGTGGCCAAAGTATTGGCGTTTCAGCTTTAGCATCATTCCTTCCAAAGAAATCCCAGGGCTGATCTCCTTCAGAATGGACTGGTTGGATCTCCCTGCAGTCCAAGGGACTCTCAAGAGTCTTCTCCAACACCACAGTTCAAAAACATCAATTCTTTGGCACTCAGCCTTCTTCACAGTCCAACTCTCACATCCATACATGACTACTGGAAAAACGATAGCCTTGACTAGATGGTCCTTCATCGGCAAAGTAATGTCTCTGCTTTTCAATATGCTGTCTAGGTTGGTCATAAGTTTTCTTCCAAGGAATAAGCGCCTTTTAATTTCATGGCTGCAGTCACCATCTGCAGTGATTTTGAAGCCCCCCAAAATAAAGTCTGACACTGTTTCCACTGTTTCCCCATCTATTTCCCATGTAGTGATGGGACCGGATGCCATGATCTTAGTTTTCTGAATGCTGAGCTTTAAGCCAACTTTTTCACTCTCCTCTTTCACTTTCATCAAGAGGCTTTTGAGTTCCTCTTCAGTTTCTGCCGTAAGGGTGGTGTCATCTGCATATCTGAGGTTATTGATATCTCTCCCATCCATCTTGATTCCAGCTTGTGCTTCTTCCAGAAGCTTAAGTACTTAACAATAAAAAACAGAGAGCAAAAGGGCACTATAGATAGATTTTTATAGTGCAAGAAGCCTATGGATCCCAGCTACTTTCTCCCTCTGTGACCTCGGCCAAGTCACAGGGCTATCTTTCCAAGCCTCAGTCTCTAACCTGTAAAATGAGACAATATGTATTTCATGAAGTTTATCATTGGGGTTCTGGAGGATGCATGTAAAGGGCCTAAGCCTGATGTCAGCACAGGGCATGTGGTCAAGAGGAAGGAGCAGGTATTGTGACTTTGTGAGTGTGAGGGTTCCTGTGTCACCTTGACTGGGCCACAGGACACCCAGAATGCAGACGTGTTTGTGAGGGTATTTCTAAAGACATGAGAATTGAACGAGTGGTCAGGTAGAGCAGAGGACCCTCTGCCAATGTGGGTGGGTCTCATCCAACCCACTGGGGGCCTGAGCAGAACAGAAAGGAGGTGGAGATGGGGTTTGCTCTCAGATCCGCCCGGGAATCTCCAGCATAGACCTTCCAGCCCTCAGGCCTTAAAACTTGACCACCCACTTTCCTGAGTCCCCAGCTCTCAGATGGCAGGTGGCAGGACTTTTCAGTTACCTCATCACCTTAGGCAAAACTTCATAATAGTTTTCTTTCAAGGGAGATGCACTCTACTGGCAAAAGAAGTGAAGAAGAGCTCCTTGATGAAGGTGAAAGAAGGGAGTGAAAAAACTGGCTTAAAACTTAACATTTAAAAAACTAAGATCATGGCATCCAGTCCCATCACTCCATGGCAAGTAGATGGGGGGAAATGGAAGCAGTGGGCTCCAAAATCACTACGGATAGTTATTGCAGCCATGAAATTGAAAGACTCTTGTTCCTTGGAAGGAAAGCCATGACAAGCCTAGACAGCTTATTAAAAACAGAGATATCACTTTGCTTACAAAGGTCCATATAGTCAAAGCTATGGTTTTTCCAGTAGTCACATATGGGTGTAAGAGTCGGACCATAAAGCAGGCTGAGTACTGAAGAAATGACACTGTTGAGTTGTGGTTTTGGAGAAGACTCTTGAGAGTCCCGTGGACAGCAAGATCAAATCAGTCAACCCTAAAGGAAATTAGCCCTGACTATTCATCGAAAGGACTGATGCTGAAGCTGAAGCTCCAAAACTCTGGCCACATGACGGAAAGAGCTGACTCACTGGAAAAGACCTTGATGCTGGGAAACACTGATGGCAAAAGGAGAAGAGGGCAGCAGCAGATGAGATAGTTCAACAGCATCACTGACTCAATGCACGTGAGTTTGCACAAACTCCCCAAGATGATGAAGGACAGAGGAGTCTGGTGTGCTGCAGTCCACAGGGTTGCAAAGAGTCGGATGCAACTTAGTGACTGAAAACAAACATACATTGCTAGAGAGAGATGCAGACATGTTCTATGGGTTCTGTTTCTCTGGAGAACCCTGACTGAGCATACTATGATGGCATCTGTCTGTCTGTCACTGGGGACTTTTGCCATCTGAGGTTTCCTTCCTGACCAATGCCTCTATTTAGAAAAATCTGAGCTGTCTTCAAGAGGAATCCGAAAATAGATGGATTCTTTACAAAGCTCTCCAAAAAGTGCAATGTTTTCAGATGGGTCCCGAGTTCCAACAGCTGGCAGCCAGCTCCCATTGTAAAACACTGGTACGCAAGCATCTGTCTTTATGTGTACACACTCTTTGGAGGTGAAAACTTATGCAGTAGCTACACCCTTTGCAAGATATATGCGTGCTGGTGAGCGTGGGGGTGTGGGGGGGTGTGTTTAGGTTTGTGTGTTTCTGCAGTGGATTGTGGAGACCAGATGTGTGGGCCACATGTGCATATAAATAGAGAGAGTAATGTGTACACACAAGCACGCACGTACCTGCTCCCTGGCTTCCTCCTCGCATCTTCCTTGAAGGATCCTATTCCTTGAAGCCGCACACGTTTCCAGTCTCAGCATCCAGAGGTTAATGAGCACGCTTTCTTTCCCGTATGCACTGAACAGATAATTTTCTTTGCCTCTTTATGATAAGTGGAAGAAGTGTTTGAGTGACAGGACAATTTGTCAATCAATTGCTGAGTAGTACTGGAATCTTCTCTGCATAATTTTATACCCAGGATCAAAACTGATCTCTGACTGGGTGCCGACCAGGACAGCAAAAGGGTGACTCCAGTGGCATCTGTCAAATCCTTGCCTATCCAGCCCCTGACCCCTCCTCCTGCCAGTTTACTGAAGAGGATTTGCCCAAAGGCAGAGGAGCTCATGCACGTGGCTCTGCTCGGCCACACCCTCCAGTGCCTCCTCCCTGCTCTCAGCCAGACAGCAAAGGTCCTTTCTCACCTGGACCTGGTCCATCTCCATTGCTCCTGCTCCTACTCCCTTCTCCGCCTTACTCGGCTAATGCCCGTCCCCAGACACACCAGCTGCCCCTCCAGTTCTTCCATCTCCAAGTCCTGACTTCCTCTGCACCGGTGCCTGGAACTTACTGATCCCCTCAACAAAACACACGTGGAAAGCCTGCTCTGAATCAGGTATGTGACAAGGACAGGGATGGGGGACAATCAGACGGACATAGTCCCTGACCTCAGAGAACATCCGTCCCACAGGATGGTGGCCGCCTTGCCCCGCCTCCTTCTCATCTGGAAAACCCTCACACTCAAGGGTCAGCTCTAGGACCTACCGTCCACCTGGGAAACCATCCCTGACCTGCCCCCCCACCCCACCATTTCCAGGTGGAATGGCCTCTGTGTCCTTTGCACTGTCACTGTGTCCAGTGCGTGACTATTGTTGGCTCACCCTTGTCACTGTCTTTCACAGCTTCACCTTTTCCTCCTTAGACTAAATTCCTGCCCCATAATCTAATTCACTTTCAGACCCCCCTCAACACTCCTTTGTACACAGTACATGGCATAAGATCATATGCTGAAAATATCTGCAGAGCAACTAACCAGTCAACCAATGGATGAGAGAGTGGACAGAGAGAAGGCTGAAGGCGTGAGGGCATTCAGATGACCAGCAAGGCAGAGAGGAGGCAAGGCCCTGAGATGGCCCTTCAGCACATGTGTTCAAGGCCCACTCAGTGTACAAGCAGTGGCATCCTTGTAATTAACTAGTTACAGTTGCTGCTTTCATCTTCTATTTTGTTCTGGGCATTTATAAATTTTGCTTCAAATTTCCATAACAACTCCACAGACTAAGAATTATTATTATCTTAATAATACATAGGTTAAGCAACTCCCACAAGGTCACACAGCCTATAAGAGACAGAGCTGGGCTTAGAACACTGGTGCTTTGAAATCTGAAGGTGTTGCTCTTTCCCTACCCACAAAAGACAATGTCTGCAACTGGGCTTGAGTTTTGACAGCTGTTTCGGGTCTCCCCGCAAGGACCCTGGGCTGGCTTCCCTCTTGGCCAGTGTGAGAGGTCTCTTTCTTGGAAACCCCCATTTCTCTGAGACTAGCCGTTTCAGGGGATGGCTGGGCTAAAACCTGAATTATGGAAATGGCTTGTCAATTACCCCGGGTGGCTGTGTAAAAGAATTACTGCAACAGTCACAGTGAAAAGAAAACTTTATTTTCACCATTTTCCAGTAAAAGCTAATTCAGAATAACTCCATTTAACAGTTATTTTATGCTGAAATACTGAATACCTCGGGGAGTCTTTTAGGGATTTTAAAGTCTCTTTATTTATAAATGATTCATGCTGCATTTTAAGAAAAACCTACAATTAGTGTGGGTAGCACAGAAGCTCCTTAGGGAAAGGTAAAAAAAAAAAAAAGAAAAGAAAATATACATGCATTTTCTGCACCCTTTTATCCATTGTTGTTTTGCAGTGGACTATAAAAAGAGAACTGAAGAAAAAAGGCAAGGAGATATTTTGTCTAACCTTTTAAATACATGCCCCATTTGACAGTATTTGTACAGTAGTTTTTTCCGTGATTGGCTCAACCCACAAAATTCTTTTAATGTGTGTTTCAATTTGGTACATGGTCTCCACGCCCACAGAAGCTTAAAGGAATCGGAGATTCTTTGGGTGGATCCCAACTCAAATGAGCCTCTGAGAGACAGCTGTGGCCTGAGAGGGTCAGCCCAGCTGCCCAAACAGATAACAAAGAAAAAAAAAATTCTGATTCTTGAGCTAAAGCCATCCTGGAGAGAATCTGCAAAGCTCCCTATGCCCTGCCCTTTCTGAGCCTTCTTTTCTTCATCTGTCCAGAGAGATGTGTAAGAGTCATGTTGTGTGGCTTTGTCATCCGGTCATTCACTAAATGCCCTTTTATTGGACATCTATTCTGTTCTATAGTCCATATAGTCAAAGGTCTGATTTTTCCAGTAGTCATGTACAGTTGTGAGTTGGGCCATAAAGAAGGTTGAGCGCTAAAGAATTGATGCTTTCAAACTACGGTGCTGGAGAAAACTCTTGAAGATCCCTTGGACCACAAGAAGATCAAACCAGTCAATCCTAAAGGAAATCAACGCTGAATATTCATTGGAAGGACTGATGCTGAAGCTCCAATTCTTTGGCCACTTGATCTGAAGAGCTGACTCATTGGAAAAGAGTCTGGTTCTGGGAAAGATTAAGGGCTGGAATAGAAGGGAGTGGCAGAGGATGAGATGTTTGGATGGCATTATCGACTCAATGGACATGAGTCTGAGCAAACTCTGGGAGATACTGAAGAACAGGGAAGCCTGGCATGCAGCAGTCCATGGTATGCCAAGAGTCAGACATGACTGAGTGACTGAACGACAACAATTCTGTTTCATGTGCAAACGGTCTCTGTATTCAGAAGTGCACAGTCTAGCAGTGAAAACGGTCATAGAACAGTGTTGATGGTGGACAGAGGCTACAAGGAGCTTGGTGAGCACAGAGGGACACAAACCCCTATGGAGGAGTCAAGGAAGTCTTCCTGGAGGAAGGGCTGACTAAGCTAAAACGGAGGACTGATAGGCACAAAGGGAAATGAACCTGTGAGGGCAGCAGTCTCAGCAGGCACAGCAACCTAGGGACCAGAGAGAATGAAACTTGCAGAGGATCCCGTGAGCAGTTCAGCCCTGCTAGAGGAATTCAGCCTCAGAAATGGGAAGGTGATAAAGATGAGCTTTAGAGGATCTGGGAGATGATTATTTCAATAAGAGGATTTTGTCAGCTCTGGGGCTACAGGGCTCTGCACAGTGTCAGTTATTATCTGACATTATTACCATTCTGGACATATAGAGGGCAGGGATTGAACCTGGAGATGGAGTTAGAATTTGCCAATGTCACTGAGAGAGGATCTTAATATTTCTTTTTCCAAGTGTTCTGTCCCTAATTCATTTTTTCTTAACCATGTTTAAGACTGGTGAGGGTAACCTCATTGATTTGGGCATTCATTTGTATGTGAAATCAAATGTTTTATTTTTGTGTGTGACTCGTATTGGGGGTTTAAGGGAAATAACTATAGCAGAATTCAGAGTTATTGAAAACCATAAAAAAGGAGGAGAAAGAGGAAACAATTTCCATCCTCAGTTAGCCCCAGAATCCATGCCCAGGACCCCTCCCCTCCCATCTGGAAAGATCTCATCCCTGTCCTCTGTACTTGTCTCTCCTGAGTCAGCAAATATTAATACATGGCTGACACTGAGGAATGTTTTATGCATTTAATTGAATTATTTTCAATTAAATGATTATTTTTCAAATCTCTATTCATGCCTAGGCAGTGTGAGAAATGTACAGGAACACAGACATGAAAAAGACCCAGTTCCTGCCCTCAAGAGCTCACTTCAGAGCAAGGAGATGTCATATCAGGCTGGGACAGGGTGCATGGAGAGCCGTCCACAGGGGCAGGTGCAGAAGAGGTCAGGGTTCTCAGGGCCAGGTCAAACAAGGGCCATCACCTCCGAGGGCGGTAGATTCCTGTGCTGAGCCAGAGTCAACCAGAGTCTGGCGCATCCTAGCACTGTGACCCTGGGCTGATGGCTTAGCAACTCTGTGCCTCAGTTTTGTCATCTGGGAAACAGGAATAGCAACCCAACTGTCAGCACCGGCCTGAAGCTGAGCCAACTCCGGGAGATAATGTAGGACTGGGGAGCCTGGCATGCTGCAGTCCGAGGGGTTGCAAAGACACGACTTAGCGAATGAACAGAGACAATGAGCACTGAGTTGTTCTGATGAACCAATGAACACGTGTAAGCTGCTTTAAAGTGTGTGTGGCACCCAGCAAATGCTGAGAAAGAGTTCATGACTCCTATCATCATCATCATCATCATCATCGTCATCACTACTGGCAGCATCATTCATAAGTAAACGCTAGCAGAAGAGGCCAAGGCAAAAGTCAGGGTAGGGTGCAGAGCTGGAGACCTGCTCTCACCCGAGATGAGAACTTTCCACCGCAAAAAATACCTCCCACAGGCTGTCTCGCTGTGGCCTGAAAGTGGAAACAGCCCAAATGGCTATCGAGTGGTGAGTGGATAAACAAAACTTGGTCTATCCTTGCAAAGGAACCCTCTATCCAGCACTAAGACAAACGAAGCTCTGACTGAAGTTTCGGTGAGGATGGACCTTGCAAACCTGAGGCTTAATGAAAGAAGCCCATCACAAAACCGCGTGCTGTAGGAGTCCCTTCATAGGGAATGCCCAGGCTAGGCCTGTCTACAGAGACAGAAAGCAGACCGGCGGCTGCCTACGGTTAAGAGTATGTGATTGCTCATGGGAGGTGGGGAGTTATTTTTGGTGATGAAATGTTGTTAACTTTGTGGTGATGGTTGGACATCTCTATAAATTTACTATGATCATTGAATGGTATGCTTTAAATGGATAAATTTTTGATAAGTGAATTGTTTCTCAATTATAAGGGGGAGAAGGAGGAGAGGAGGCATCAGGGTGAAGATGGGAGAAACTAAATGTTCCATGCAAGGAGGAGGCTGGGAGGCAGCGTGTTGAGAGGACAGAGAGAGATCAGCGGACAAGCCCTAAGTGTATAACAGAATACGTCCGGTCCTTTTTTATTTGCACTTATGATCAGTCCTCTAGAGAAAGGCAGCTGGCGAGCAGCAGACAGGCATGAAAGCTTTGCTCATCACTCATTCATTCAGTAAAGTGGCCCTGCTAAGGTACCCTTTTGCTCTAAGTGATGGGGATACAGTGGGAACCACCTCAGCGGAGTCCAGGCCATCCAGGAGTTCACAACCAGCACATTTAACAAGCACATCCATGGAAAAATGCAGATGATTGCAGAAAGTGATAGGTGTCTTAAGCAAAGAGATAGAGTAGGGAGGGAGTGGAGGGGCTGCCTTAGATTGGGGTGCGGCATGGTGGTCAGAAGTGGTCTCTCTGAGGAGGTGACATCTAAAGCGACTTGACAGTAAGGAGCCCATCATGCCAAGATCCAGGGTAAGAGGAACAGAAGTGCAAAGGTCCTTCACAAGCTCGTAAAGCAGAACCCAGATAAACTTCTGGTTGAAAGTACAAAGAGCTATGGAGATGAGAGGTAAGAGAAATTCATGGAACCAGACTAATCAGGGAAGGCTTTAGGGAACAGGCAGAACCTGAGCTGAGCCTTAAAGAAGTGAAATGACTCTGGGGTGCCTTTGGCCATATAAGAAGCGGCGGTTTCTTTCTTCCCAAGCAGGTCTCTGTGATGCAAAGGCAGTGGGGGTATCAGTCAGCCGCAGCTGGGTAACAGCCCACACTTGCTGACCGTTGCTCACACAGCTGCATGTGGCTCCTCTTGCTCAGCCTTAAGAGAGGCAGTGCTGCCCGCTGCGTCTCTCTTCCTCTGTCTGAGACCAGAGGGCGGCTTGGGCAGGTGCCTCCCATGAGGATGGCAGAACCACAAAGGCAATCGAAACCTCAACACCTTCAAAAGCTCAGGCTGAGAAGTGGGGCTTGGCCACACCCACCTCATTCTCTTAGACAAAGAAAATCACCTGTCTGAGATAAAAGTTAAGAGGGGAACACGTTCTCTGCTCTCACTGGGGGCCCCTCAAAGAACATATCAAAGAGCATGGATACAGAAAGGGGGGGAAACTGGGCAAATAATGTCTTCCCTAAAATAACGAGGTCTGGTGGGTCCTTGGTCAGAGTTTGGGGGTGGGATGAAGACTGAGGGAGTTGGACACTGGCTAGACATCGCACCAAGACTCCAAGGAGAATGTGGCACTCGAAATAGTATTAATCAGTGAAAAAGGAACAAAATAGCCCTTTTACATACAGCAGCACAGGCAAATCCCCAAAGCACTGTGCCAAGTGAAGTCAGCCAGATTCCAAAGGCGATACTCTGTAGGATTCCATTTATACAGCATCCTTTCACAGACAAGAACCACAGACAAGAGCCAGTAACAGATCTGAGGTCACTAGGGACTGGGGAGGGAGAGGAGGGTTCACAGCAAAGGGACATGAAAATTTCTGTGTGCTAGAAATTGACCTCCATATCTTTGTGGTGGTAAAACACGTACAACTGCCTACATGTGTCAAAATTTCCAGTACCCTACACCAAAATGAAGGAATTCTACTTACTTCTATGTATGTAATTATGCTAGAGTGTTAAAAGGGGGATAATGAAGTCATTATCAATTTTTTTTAAGTCCACAGGAATGTAAAATCATCTCTTCAGTGAAAGAGCCCTTACCCATTTATAAAAGAGAATTGGGAAGTTCTTTGAATATTGCGGCCTTTCATATTTAAAATTAGAATTACTACTCATTGGAAAAGACTCTGATGCTGGAAGGGATTGGGGGCAGGGGGAAAAGGGGACCACAGAGGATGAAATGGCTAGATGGCATCACTGATTCGATGGACGTGAGTTTGAGTGAACTCTGGGAGTTGGTGATGGACAGGGAGGCCTGGCGTGCTGCAATTCATGGAGTTGCAAAGAGTCGGACACGACTGAGCAAGTGAACTGAACTGAATTGTAGAAAAACAATAATTTGTATTGAGGTAGGTGGCACTAGTGGTAAAGAACCCACTTGCCAACGCAGGAGATGTAAAAGATGCGAGTTTGATCCCTGGGTCGGGAAGATCCCCTGGAGGAGGGCATGGCAACCCACTCCAGTATTCTTGCCTGGAGAATCCCATGGACAGAGGAGCCTGGCAGGCTACAGTCCACAGGATCACAAAGAGTTGGACATGACTGGAGTGACTTTAGCACAGCACAGCAAGAAACACATATATGAGGCTGAATTTTAATTTTTTAGAAGGGAAAAAAAGAGGTGGAAATATTCTATCGGCACCCATTCTGTGCCCACACAGGACTTCATCCCTGTGCCTTTGTTAACTGCAGAAGGGGAAATGAGGCATTCACTTGGACTAACTTTCTCCTCCTTGTTTTTTTCTAAGTTTTGTTCTCAAACTTCCTTGTCAGAGAGTAGCACAGTGTCAACACTCATGCATGCCCTTTTCTCCCCTCCCCAAAAATGTTCATAATTCAGTCAATCCAGGGTCTACATGACAGCAAACTCTGGCTTGACTGATTTTTTTCCCTCCCAAATTGACAGAATCACATGGTTATTTATTTATTTACTTATTAATGATTTATATCCTGTCTTCTTCCAAAAAGGATCTGAGTGCCTCGCTGGATGTCTTGGCACTAGCTCCAAAAACTGTAAGCATCTCGAGGAAGAAAATAACTGCTGGAGAAGTGGTATTTGGTTTCACTCCAGAATCCATGGAGTTGCCTGAGAAGACATATAATGAGCCCATTACTGCAGAAAATGAATAATGGAGGGTCCGACCCAGCTGCCATGTTAAAGTAGGATCTTAGACCCAGAACCCCCTCCCCTAGGCTGTCTGTACAGAGGAGGCCAAAAACTTTACACAGTGAAGAAATAGGTACTCTTCCCTGAGCAAGTCAGTCCAAGTGAAAAAGTAGTTATCAGCCATTAAATGTCATCTGTGGGCCAGCACCTACAGAATTTCAACTACTTGGCAAGGAAATCACTGGGACTCTAGAGGGCAAAAAAAAAAGGCTCAGAGAAGGTAGGTAACTTGCCCAGGGTTGCAAAGCAGCTCAAGCAGTCAAGTTCGAATCTTGAATCCAGGTCTTTCTGACTCTGGAGCCCTGGTTATTCCCTTTCCCAAGTTGCCGCTGGGCTTTTGACTCCAACCTGAGTGTTTGGCGCTGGCTGCCTGTAACGATCCAGTTTATTAAATAATGTTGACAGTTTTTGCTCGCTTTTGGACACAGCATCAAGGAATTTTCACCGTAGCTGCTACCTGTTAGATGATCTCAGTCACAAGGAACAGCATGGCCAGAGTCAAACCAGCTTCAACAATGAAATGATGGATTATGCCCCAGCAGCAGAGGTCTAGCAACAGGGCAAGTTCCAGTCACCGTCTGTTAGAGGATTGTTTCTGCTCCAAGATTCCCTCTGCTTGGCCCTTTCCTATGAGAGTGTAGCTCCCTCAGGCAGGTAGGTACCAGGATGAAGCAGACCTGGGGATTTCTCCAAAGAAAGAAACAGGCTCATCTCGTTAGGTATGAAAGAACCTTTCCTAAAACACCCAGCTTTCACCAATCCATACCTATCCTCTGGATTTCATACTCATTCTTTTTTTAATATAAATTTATTTATTTTAATTGGAGGTTAATTACTTTATAATATTGTATTGGTTTTGCATACATCAACATGAATCTGCCACAGGTATACACGTGTTCCCCATCCTAAACCCCCACTGGCAAGGGGAAAAGGATGACCTTGGATGCTGTAGGAGAATGCTGGCTGATATTTTCTAACCCCATTCACCCTCTTGGATATCCATGAAGACCACCATTTCCCAGTCTCTCTTACAGTGCAGACTGGACCATTTGCCTGGCTCACATACCAATAAAACGTGAGAAAAGCGATGCCACTCCCAGGCCTGTCCTTAAATGTCCTACGTGGTCCTCATGCTTTTTCTCACCAGCAGCTCAGGCCCTGTAAGATGACAAACACCTTGGGATGTAGAGGTCCAGATTCCTGAACCATCTGGGGATTGGTCGCGCGCTGGTCTAGACATTGTGGACGTTGTATTGTATCAAACCACTGAGCCCTGGGGTTTATCTGCCACTGCAGCTAGCTCTGGTTACCCTGGTTAACCCGGGCAGTGCCCACTACCCATCTGGGTGGAATAGATGTTGGGAGTCAACCATAATCACTGATTCACGGCTCAAGCTGTGTGTTTTCCACATGGTAAAGAGAGGTGATGACCAAGGTTTGCCATGGTAGGGAGACAGAGAAAAGAAATTAGCCATTTCTTTTGAAAGTCAAGGTTTAATGCTTATAGAACAGCTTCAGAGATTCACATTAGCCTCAGTGTGACCCTGGGCAGGTCACTGTCCAGTTCTCTGGGGGAAGGTAATGCCAAAGTCTCCCCCAGCCCCCAGTGTTTACAGATCATTTTGCACTTTTCTTGAGTCAGAGCTGATGAGACCACACATACAAGTGACTTAGGAAAAGGGTTATTTTCAGACCCAGGTAAATAGCACCCACTTCTCAAAAGCTACACCAAGAAACCCCAGGCCGCCCAGACAACTGTGCAACAGTTAACACCTCTCAGTAGAGATCCGCAAGGCAGGGTTAGCCCCTGCTGAAGCCACTCTTCTAGCGTACTTTGTACAGTTCCCATAGCTCTGATGAGGGAGCCAGTTAATACAAGGATTATCTGTTGTGACTGCCTAGCATAAAACCCCACAAATCAAATAGATTCCCCAAACCCACTTGGAAACCTCCATGGCTAAGTCAGATCCATTACCCTGCTTTATAGTCACATTTGCACTTTTTATTATTAATGCTATCAATACAATATTTATTTGCCATGACATAACCTTCTACTTCAGAGGGAAATGTCTTTATTTGTAAGTGCTCTTAATGATCCAAAGCTACTGGCTGGTGTATTTACAACTGGGACACAGACTATTTGAATAAAAATAATGACTGTGAGTTACTGAAGACCGACTGAGTGCCAGGCTATGCCTCCCATCCAGAATCTAATCTTCTCAATAGTCCTGTCCGTTTCAACCCCATTTAACAGAAAAGGATACTGAGGCTCAGGAGGGAGGAGTAACTTGTCAAATATCCCCTAAGTAGCCCATGAGGAACTAGGTCTTCTTCCCAAAGACTCTCAACTTTGACACAAGGGCCAAGTACTTCCAAGTATTGAGAAAGGGACGACAATGAAGCCCTCAAGACTGGCACAGAAGCACCTCACTGGCTCTAATCGTGACTGTGTGTTGTTTTTTTTTTTTTTAATACTTATTTGACTGTATCAGGTCTAGACTCTGATGCTAGGAAAGACTGAAGGCAGGAAAAGGGGACAACAGAGGGTGAGATGGTTGGATGGCATCACCTACTCGATGGACGTGAGTTTGAGCAAGCTCTGGGAGTTGGTGATGGATAGGGAAGCCTAGCATGCTGCAGTCCATGGGGTCGCATAGAGTTGGACATGACTGAGCGACTGAACTGAACTGAACAGATCATGTCTTACTTGCAGTGTGCATAATCTCCTGTTACAGTGCACAGACTCTCGAGTTACAGCACGCAGGCTTAGCTGCTCTGCCACATGTGGGATCTACTGAAGGCAGGAAAAGGGGACACAGAGGGTGAGATGGTTGGATGGCATCACCTACTCGATGGACGTGAGTTTGAGCAAGCTCTGGGAGTTGGTGATGGATAGGGAAGCCTAGCATGCTGCAGTCCATGGGGTCGCATAGAGTTGGACATGACTGAGCGACTGAACTGAACTGAACAGATCATGTCTTACTTGCAGTGTGCATAATCTCCTGTTACAGTGCACAGACTCTCGAGTTACAGCACGCAGGCTTAGCTGCTCTGCCACATGTGGGATCTTAGTTCCCTAAAAAGGGGATCAAAGCCACAACCCCTGCATTGCAAGGTGGATCCTTAACCACTGCTGAAACTGTTAGCTTCTCAGTTGTGTCCGATTCTTTGTCCATGGAAAACCCACCAATCTCCCTTGCTCGTGGAATTCTCCAGGCAGGAATCCTGGTGTGAGTTGCCATTCCCTGGACCACCACAGAATTCCTATGACTGCTCTTCAAGTTCCCTTTATTTACTCTTCACCCAGAAATTGCCAACAAAGCTACTTCATTCTCATGCAAACCGATGCGGACATTTGGATCATAAGGGAAATTGTGGGTAGACTCATACACATATTTTAGGAAACTTCCCATCCATGACCACCAGGCCGTCTTGGATGACAGCAGTTTAGGTCACTGAAAAGGCATTTTTGCCCCTCTCAGCTAGGAAGCAACAAAAGCAGCCTGTGCCTTGTTTTTCTGCAATTTCCCAAGAATTAGTAACACTTGGGCAGGAAACGCCTGGGTATCTTTCCATTTCTCTCTCTCTTACCTTGGCCAACTTTCCCAGCCAAAATCACCTTTGGGCAGCCAAAGTAGTGTTGGAAATGCTAAGTATAACCAAAAAAGAACAAACCAACTATTACGGTTTCCAGACAGAATATAGGATGCCCAGTGTCCCAGCCAACTTGGATGGCCATAACCAACTGCCGTAGACTGGGGGTTTGAACAACACTTATTTTCTCCTTGTTCTAAAGGCTAGAAGTCTGAGATCAAGATACCAGCGTGGTGAGTTTCCGCGAGGGCTCTCTTCTCGACTTAGAGATTGTCATCTTCTCGCCATGCCCTCAGATGGTGGGGAGAAAGAGCAAGACAGCAAGCACCCTGCTGCCTCTTCTTGCTGTTCAGCCGCTAAGTCGTGCCCAACTCTTCGCGACCCCATTGACTGCAGCATGCCAGGCTCCTCTGTCCCTCACCGTCTCCTGGAGCTTGTTTAAACCCATATCCATTGAGTCGGTGATGCTTTCTAACCATTTCATCCTCTGCCAACCCTTTTTCCTACTGTATTCAATCTCTCCCAACATCAGCATCTTTTCCAAGAGTCAGTTTTTCACATCAGGTGGCTAAAGTTGGAGCTTCGGCTTCAGCATCAGTCCTTCCAATCTGATTTCCTTTAGGATTGCCTGGTTTGATCTCCTTGAAGTCCAACCAACTGTCTCTTCCTATAATTCATCATGAGGGCCCCACCCTCAAGACCTCACCTAAACCTGATCACTTTCTAAAGGGTCCACCTCCAACCAATGATACTATTCCACTGGGGTTTTGGCTTCAGGGGGTGAATCTGCAGGGATGGGGCACACTTCAGTCCATAGCACCCAATTAGACATGAATTTCAGATAAGCAATAAATAATTATTTTAGTATAAATAGACCCTCAACAAACATGCTTGAAATTCAAAGGTAACTATGCAGGCTGTATTTCTATTTGCTAAATCTGGCAACCACACCAACAATATTAGAGAGAAAACTTCTGTCTTAATGGTCTTCCCTTCTTTTGTCTTCTCCCTGGAGCACCTCTGGGCCTCTAAGGAAGAGGGGTCACTTGTTTGACGAGTCAGGCTCTAGGACACTCCCAGTCCAAATCCTACCCACACAGGAGCTCCTCCGTCACAAAGGTCAGCACACAGACATGGGTTCCCCTCTGTGCCGCCAATCCCTAAGCAGAGAGTAGACCAAAGCTGAGTCTGCCTTTTTTGAGTCTGCCTTTTTTATTTTTATTATTATTCTGTCCCAGTCCTCCTTGCCTGCACCTGGGTGGGTGGCTAGGCAGGCCCTCCTCTGTGGGTGTAGCCATCTAAGACTCAGGAAAGAAAGTGGGGAGCGGAGGCTGTGTACCTCCCCAGAAAAGTCTAACTGCTTTATCAAACAGCCCATACCGAGGTGTAGCAGCGCCTAGCGTCTCCGTTATGGCTCTTGCGTTCCTCGCTTCCTCCACCAATGTCCCCTCTTAGGGAAGGAATGAAGCAGCGATCACTGCTGAGTCCTGGCTCTTCAGCACCATGTAGAGGGATGGCACTCTGCTCAGAAACCTCAGCATGTAGATCCAGGTGTCTCAGCCGCACAAACAGCCGGACATGGAGCGGCATCCACGGCTCTCTGATTTCCTCTGGGGAGCTGGACACGGTCAATAATGAGGGCTTATGGCAGGGAGGGGAGGGGAAAAGTTACAGCGGGGCTGATGCTGGTGATGGAACAAACAGATAGACTCTCTACCCTGAAGCCCATCCAAACCAGCACAGTCACCCCTTTGCTCCTGAAAACGAGCCCATAAAAATGGGACAGTCTCTTTACTGAAAGAGCACATGTCCTTGTCATTCTTTTCAGTGAGGGACTGATGAACAGGGCTACCTGGACTCTGACCCAAACCTCCGATGACCTCTGGGATTGCTCGTCTGCATCCCACTGTGTGTACTACGGGTTCAGTCGTGTCTGACTCCGCAACCCCACGGACTGTAGCCCTCCAGGTTCCCCTGTCCACGGGCTTCTCCAGGCAAGAATACTGCACTGGGCTGCCTTACCCTTCTCGAGGGAACTTTCCCAACTCAGGGGTCGAACCTGCGTCTCTTGCATCTCCTGCGTTGGCAGGCATGTTCTTCACCGCTAGTGCCCCGGCAAGCCCACTGTCCGCTGCTCAGCAGTTCCCAGCCCTGCTGAGCATCGCAGAGACAAACATCTCTGTCCTGGTGGTTTTCCCTCTAGAAAACATTGATGCAGTCCCTACGGGAAAAGTATGGGAATGTATTCTCTTTAAAAAATGGAATTACTATGTCATTCAGCCATCTCTTTGTGGGTATTTAACCGAAAGAACTGAAATTGGGACTTCTAAAAGATACCCACACTCCCACATTCACTGCAAAACTCTTCATAATGGCCAAGAGGTGTAAACAACCTAAGCGTCCGCTGGCAGATGAATGGATAAGGAAGATGTGGTACCATTGTCTGTGCATGGGTTGGGAAAGAATTTCCAGACACAGAGTATTTCAGAAAAGAAAGAGTTTACTAAGAACAGAGAGCAGAGACAACGAGGACACTGCCGGCACAGAGGCCAATCTCCCGACAGACCAGGGAGAGACTAGTAGCCAATTTTTATGGCTACCCAATTGGCTGCTCAGGCTAGTAGCCAATTTTTAGAGCCTGAAGACAAAGGAAATTCCTACTGGAAGGGTGGCGTTAGGTGATTGATTAGGGTGGGTATTTTTATCTAGTAAGGGGTCACGGGGCTGTCCATTTTTAGATAAGGAGGGCTCATGGCAACAGTTGCTATGGGGCTCAGTCAGTTCCAGGGATGACCTTGGTGTGGGGCTCTGCCTTTGGGGCCATGGTACAAGGCCTCACACCCGTGACCTTGGTGTAGAGCTCTGCAGGTATTAATACATATATACAGTGGAATACTACTCAGCCTCAAAAAAGGGCAATCTTGCCATATGTAAAAACATTAATGCACCTGGAGGACGCTGTGCTAAGTGAGATAAGCTGGAGACTGAAGGACAAACACTGCAAGGTTATACTTACATGCAGTTTCAAAGCAGTCAGACTCATAAGAGCAAAGAATAAAACAGCGAGTGCCAGGGACTGGGGAGAGGGAAGGCGAGGTACAGCAGGTGGCCTGCCATGCAGCGCCGCGCCGGCAAATGACAAGAGCACGTTGTGCACCTGAAATGTAAGATGGCAGACTTCGTGTCAAGTGCGTCTGCCACAATCACATTAAATTTAAAGATGAATCAGCAGCCCAGGCAGAAAAGAAGAAAGCTGAAATTATGTGCATGTCTAGAGGACCCCCAAACGTTGAAAAGCCAAAGCTGAAGAGATAACCACCCTATAGGAAGAGGGAGGGAAAATCAGACTCATGGGTTATTTTTAGATGCGTTTGTCTTCACCACATAATGGAACTTTCAAGTACGGTTCTATTTCCTCAAGTAGAGTGAGTCCCCAGATACCCTCGTTCACATACTGTGTGACTGTATCTTAGAAATATCTGCTTCTCGAAGATAACCAGCCATCCTAATTAATAACACAGAGTCACAGGCGGAGCTTTTTAACTGAAACCACAGCAGGGAACAGATAAGAAAAATATACTGTAGGTGTGGGGTTGTGGGTTCATTTTCTTCCCCTAATTCCCAAATTCCTGCCACTATGCTACTATGTCTTACGAATTCTGTAATAATGAAACATGACATGATATAAGCCAATATGAGGCGTCAACATGACATAAGCAAATGCAGAAGGCTTCATTACCACCAAGCACGTCAGGATCATTCTTCCTCCTGCCCGTACCCTGGGCTACAGTGTTTGGAGATTTGGATCCAATGATAATACAAGCTGTAAATGAGAAGAACTACCCTTTCTTTCCTAGGCACCTCCCTTTTTCAAGTGATCCTTGGGATGGTTTATAAAGTTAAGAACCAGAACATCACGCCCTGAATGCAAAGGTCAGTCTACCTGCCAGGGACCACAGGCAGATGCAGCGCAATCTGGGTTTGCCAGCTGTCACCGCCCAAGCCCCATAATTAGGTTTGCCTTTTGAGTGAAAAATGACAACACGTGGAATTTTTCCAAGAAAATTATTTATTTAAGTTTAGGGGCTTCCCTGAAAGCACCACCACTTTTTAATTGACGTATACTTGATTTAAAATACTGTGTAAGTTTCTGGTGTGCAGCAAAGTGATGCAGTATTTTTGCAGCTTCCCTGGTAGCTCAGATGGCAAAGAATCTACCTGCAAAGCAGGAGCTGCTGCCGCTGCTGCTGCTAAGTCGCCTCAGTCATGTGCAACCCTGTGCGACCCCATAGACAGCAGCCCACCAGGCTCCTCTGTCCCTGGGATTCTCCAGGCAAGAATACTGTAGTGGGCTTCCATTTCCTTCTCCAGCAAAGCAGAAGACCTGGGTTCAATCTTTGGACTGGGAAGATCCCCTGGAGTAGGAAATGGCAACCCACTCCAGTGTCCTTGCCTGGAAAACTGCATGAACAGAGAAACCAGGTGGGCTGCAGTCCATGAGGCCCCAGAGTCGGGCATGCCTGAGCTCAGAGAGTATGTGTGTGTACGTCAGTCTGTCTCACTCTTTGTGACCCCATGAACTATAGCCCACCAGGCTCCTCTGTCCATGAGATTCTCCAGGCAAGGATACTGGAGGGGTTTGCCATTTTCTACTCCAGGGGATCTTCCCGACCCAGGGATTGAACCCGGAACTCTTACGTCTCCTGTGTTGGCAGGTGGGCTGTTTATCGTCAGCCCCACCCGGGAAGCCTACAGAGAGCACAGTGCTGGCCCTTGGCCACGAGTGACACCGAGGGGCTGAGGAACACCCAGCCCTCCGGGGAGTCCGGCCCCACCCATTTCTATGCAGAGAGCCCTCTGGAGCCATCAACCCCTGATTCCTTCAGATCAGTCTGTGTTTGCCAAACACCACCCAGAATTTTTTTCCCTGGATGGGACTCTGCAAGAAATCAAGCAAGGTCTGACCACACATTCATCCTTCATCTGTGCCGTGCACTTTTACCCGGAAAGTGGTGTGCTTTGCTTGGCATGATATTATTTCTGATCGAGTCAAATTTTGCAGCCTCCATCTAGATGGAGGGGAAAACACAGCAGGAAGAGAGGAGAGCTGGCAGCTGACAGTGGCCCATGAGCTGGAGTCCGAGGACACCAAAGCAGACAGACGTGCGCCCCAACATTGCTCTTCCTGGAGGGCTCCACCAAGCACTTCACTGGAGTCTCTGGCCTTGATTCTGAAGGTATGTGATGCAGGCGAAACATGCGCTCCCTCAGTATACCTCACTCGCTAATGCCTTGAAATAGAAACAAGCCACAGAATCGCCTGCCTGTGCCCTCTCTCTTGAATAAGCATTTTATATGGAAAGACGTAACCCTTGCTGAAAACTAGATCGACGCTCATAGGTAGAGCTTAGATAAAATTCTTGCCCAGCGTCACTTTTAGTTCCTTGTAAGGATGATAAGTTATATAAATTCAATATTCAGCTCCCAAATGAGCTTTGGGAAGGGAAAAATCATCTTGGGACATGAAGGTGCAATTGACAAAAACTTTGCAGAAATGCACACGTGTGAGCGCTCGCGCGTGCGTGCATGTGTGTACAGATATATACATACATCTTGGGGCGAGGGAGGGAATTCTAAATCCTCCACCCCATACACCAATGTCACATTTTAATGTAATATCATGCCCAATGCATATTCATGAAACAGAATCTTGGCAGTGGCACAAGAAGTGGGATGCAGTGTGTTTGGCGGAGTGCGTCACGTTTCCAGGCCAGCGGATTTTTTGATTAAAGTCCCTTATCCGTTTTATCATGCATATCCACTCTCTGATTAAAGTGATCTGGGGCTGACACTCACAATGTCAGTATGCACTGAGACCCTTCACACAAAACATGGTTGGAATTTATATCCTTAAAAACACACACACCCTGTACACCAGCAATAAAACTAACGCCAGGCAACATTCGTGGAAATAGAAGTCCATACACAGCAGGGCTATGAGGGTCATCTGTTTCCTGGCTCAGAAAGATTTAACCGGGAATATTAATCAGTGTTCAACTTCCGATCCTAAATTTCCTTTTTTTTTTTAAAGTTAAGTTCCTTCTTTGTGATTTGTCAGGCTTTTTAGCAAATGTTTCCACTTGAGAAAAACATAACCAGAGCCTTCCTCTGCAGAATATAAATAATGAGTTTCCCCCAGAGGCCACCCTTTTGAACACTGAGAGTCAACATGTCCCATTCTTTCTGAGGTCCCTTTGAAAAAAAAAAAAAAAATCACTTCTCAGCGGGTGGCCTCCAGCATAATGGGGAGGGAGAAAGGACACCAAGACCACCACCCAGCTCTGTGTCCCCGTCACAGTTATTGGATGCCAAGGTCACTGGTCGAAGGAGTCGACTGACCTTTCTAAAGCCGGTTGATGTCAGAGAGAGGAAAACAAAACAGCGCCGCCATGCACAGGGCAAACATCATGTTCCGGTTTGCAAGGAAATAGCTGCTTTGGGGTGCAGTGGCCCTGAAGCTTTAAGTCAAGTGACAAGCCAGGCGGCCCTAAGCAAGTCATCTCATCTGCCTGAGGCTCCACGTCCTTTTACATAATGGAGATAATAACACCCACCTCGCCAGGCCAGCTGTGTGAACCAGATGACATCAAGTCTGAGAAAAACCTCCATAAAGAGACAGACCTTGTGAAATGCAGGGCCCAGTCGCTATGACCCTCAGAGAAGGCATGAGGTTCAAATCAGTGGCGATGCTGCACTCTAAAAAAGACCACAATCCATCTGCCATTCCAAGAAATTACTCGTTTCCAGTTTCTCTGGTGTTTAAATGCCTGAGCTCTTCCTTATCAAACACCCCCCTAAGCCAGAATCCCTACTTCCAGCTCCAGCCCCAGGTGTTCCCGTGAGCCCTGTACACACACACCCTCTTCCAAAGTCCTCTCTCCTCACCCCACAGAGCGAGCAGATCTATCATGTATTTACTGGGGCTCCTGCTACCTTGAAAAGCTGAAGGTTTTTACTGCTCCTCTCTGTTCTTCCCCTAGCATGCTGGACAGGAGCTGGTCCAGAGTAAGAAGTCCATGTGGTCTGTAAAGTGAGTGAGTGAATGAATGAATTGGACCAGGCCCTGTGAGAACCCGGTCCACTCTCCAGAGCTCGTGGGCTCTGAGATGGCTGAGATGCAGCTGATCAGTAGCCCCAGGAAGGCACTGGGACCTCCTAATCCATAGAACTTTCTTGAGATACACAGAGCTGCTGCTGCTGCTGCTGCTGCCAAGTTGCTTCAGTTGTGTCCAACTCTGTGCGACCCCATAGATGGCAGCCCACCAGACTCCCCTGTCCCTGGGATTCTCCAGGCAAGAACACTGGAGTGGGTTGCCATTTCCTTCTCCAATGTATGAAAGTGAAAAGTGAAAATGAAGTCGCTCAGTTGCGTCTGACTCCTAGTGACCCCATGGACTGCAGCCTACCAGGCTCCTCCATCCATGGGATTTGCCAGGCAAGAATACTGGAGTGGGTGCCATCGCCTTCTCCGATACACAGAGCAGGGATGCGCAGATCTACTGATGTCACAGAGCAGTACATCTTACAGTTAAAGACAGGCAAGTAGATAGATGATGGGTAGAGAGGAAGATAGACTGATAATAGATATGATAAATAATAGAAAGCAGAAAGACAATAGATGGATAGATAGATAATAGGTAGATAGAGCCGATAGATACAAAGACAGATGAGAGATATGATAGGTAAATGGCAGATAACAGAATAGATGGATATATGGATAACAAGCAGAGATGATAGATACAAACAGAGATGATAGATATGATAGATCAATGACAGATAGATACCAGAATAGGTGGGAATACAGATAATAAGTAGACAGATATGACAAAGATGGTAAGATACAAAGACAGATAAATAGATAAAGGGAATCAATGTAGAGTTCCCAGTTTTTATTTGGCCAAAGACTTCCCTCCTGGCTCCAATGGTAAAGAATCTCCCTGCAATGCAGGAGACCCTCATTCAATCCCTGAGTTGGGAAGATCCCCTGGCAAAGGGAATGGCAACCCATTCCAGTATTCTTGCCTGAAGAATTCCATGGACAGAGGAGCCTGGTGGGCTAGGGTCCATGGGGTCACAAAGAGTCCCACATGACTGAACAACTAACACTTTCACTTTTCACTTTTTAAAAAACAAAACCCAAGAGCCATTTTGTTTGTTTTTATCATTCTCATTTCATACAAGAAAACACTTCACACATTGACATTCTAGGACAGGCATAAGGATGTCTCAGAATAAAGAATGGCTTTTTAAGACGAAGACATCCAGCCTCTTAAAAACTCACTTCAACCTCCTATTGTTCAGCCTATTGCTGCCACCCTGGTCCGGGGACTGTAGCCAGGGAAACACAGCCTGGCCACCCCAGCAGGCTGCAGCTCCAGAATTCTTGGCCGTTTTCTCGCTGGAGTGCACACACTTCACAGGTCTGAGTTGAAGGCAGAGCTCATCCCTCTGAAATCGAAATGGAAGCAGGGTGGGAGCAGCTGGCTGCGGCCCCAGCTCTAAACCTCCCGCCACTCTGCGCGTTCACCCAGCGGCATTTGACCTTGGGCACGTTATTTACCCTTCCCAGCCCCTTGAGGTTTCCTTATCTGGAAAAACAGTGCCCAGGATGCCCGCCACATCTGGGGGGAGGCAATGTGCAGGGCTGGGGGACCCTGTCTCTGAGTGCCCATCCTGGTAGAGAATAGCCCACTAGGTACCCTCCCCATGAGGCTCCCTCCCTGCCTGGTTGACTGGTGGGCATGCCCCCTGGCACGCAATCACCACACAGAGAGCCCCAAAGCCTCTGATGGAATGAGACCGCCCCCCACCCCAGGCAGGTGGGGCTTCGGGAAGAACAAGATCTTCTCCACAATGGGCGGGGGCCTGGGCAGACATGCCAGGTTCTCCTTCTGGAAAAATATGCAAATAACCCCGTAGTCTGCAGTTGTGCCTGGCATAGGTTAGTGAGAAGACATTCCCCTCCACATCCCCAGGGGAAGCTCTGAAGGGAAGTTACATTCACAGGGCTGGTGTGGATGACTCATTTCCTTGTGAGGCAGGGGCCATTAGCCCTCATTTACACATGACATAACTGGGTCTCTGGATGATGTGGTGATTGACTAGGAGAACTGCAGCTAGTAGGCAGTGTTCATCTCCCCAAATCTACATGACCCCAGTAAGTCTACATCAGCAAATAACTGTCACTTTCTCCCTTGCTTGTCCCTAACCTACTACTCTTCTTGGGCAGTAGTGGATGAAAGGATGGAAGGAAGGAAGATGCTTAGATGGATGGATGGATAGATGGGGGGATGGAAGGAAGGAAGATAGATGGGTAGATGGATGAATGGACAGATAGAAGGATGGATGGATGGATGGATGGAATATGGATAGATGGATGGATGGATGGTTGGAAGGAAGATGGATGGATGGATGGATGGATGGATGGGAGGGTGGATGGATGGAAGGAAGGAAGGAATATGGGTAGATGGATGGATGGTTGGAAGGAAGATGGATGGATGGATGGATGGATGGGAGGGTAGATGGATGGAAGGAAGGAAGAAAGATAGATGGACAGATGGGAGGCTGGAAGGAAGGAAGGAATATGGATAGATGGATGGATGGATGGTTGGGAGGAAGAAAGATGGATAGAAAGAAAGAAAGATGCATGGATAGATGGGAGGGTGAATGAAAGGAAAAAAGAGATAAAGTAAGGACACAGATGGTTGGATGGACGGATGGACAAATGGACAGACAGAGATAGACAGAGAGTATTCTTGTTCCCTTTAGTTTAAACCTGGGAGAAATCAAATTCTTGCGAACTTAGAGTTCTGATCACAGAGTAGGTAAGGAAGATGTCCCTGGGGGCCCTGAACTTAAGCATGTAGATCATAAGTCATCCAAAGGCAGAGAAACAAAGCAAGAGACGGGTGATGTTGAAGAAGATACGGTACTCTCTTTTGTCTTTTACAGACTTGAATTAGTTTCAGAATTCGGAAGCTATACTGGTAATCTGATCCTCTGCTAATTTGATCTCTTTCACACACCCACTTAGAACCCCACTGAAACTGTCTTCTCTGTCCTCCAACTTTAACCTTGCTTTAAACTCTATCCTTCTGAAATCGGCAGGGGGAGAGAAGAGAAAGGAAGAACAAGGAAGAAGGAAGGAATAAAGTCCCTTCAGGGGCCACGGACTGCTCATCAAGAAGCCCTTTCCCTATCTAAGTCTTCCTCCTCTTCTTCTCACGCTCTGCCCCCCAACTCAAAAGCACTGCCTGCCAATTGTCTCATACACACACCTCGAGTGTGCCCTCCTCCGCACCCTCACAAATGCCATCTGTTTCCCCATCCCCATCACTTCCCGCTGAAGTCCCACCATCCACAGTCAAGCCGAGCCTGCAGTTGGAAAGGATGGCACCATCCAGCGAGCTCTAAGAGTCTCGGCCTTTTCTTCCAGTCCTCTCACATTGACCAGGAGTTGCCCGGTGCACCAGGCCTGGCCAGTGCCACGTGGGATGCTGCCCAGGTGGAGACAGAGAGCCAAGATTCTAGCCTGAAAGGCAAACAACTGTCAGAGTGAAGAACCTGAACTCTGTCTTGTATATCACGGAGAGAAGAAGCGGAAACTGACTCACCTTGGGTGCTCCCTGTAGCAACTATGGTTCCCAACAAAGCCCCATTTCACATTGTCCCCATTTCACAGATGAAGAAACTGAAGCCCAGTGAGTCAGCGAAGGTGAGGGAAACAGCAAGCAGCTGAGCAGGACCATGCCCACCTCTGCCCAGCCCTCACACCCTTCCTCTTCCCACACCCATCCCAGTTCAAGATGCTGCTCAAGCTGGGTCTGCACTGAGATCCTCCCACAGTTCTCTGGATACACACAGTCGACCACCCATGTGCCTCTTTAAGTTCATATTTCAATACGAAGCTACAGAAATTGCAAATTATATTAAAAAACCACGCAATACCATTTGCTACTGTATTTTCCTAACATGATTTTGAGAGGAAGACATTTCCATGAATTATCTGACTTAGCATTTTGAGAGCTGTGGCAAGCTTAGCGATCCCTTTAAATCTGACTCCTTTATACATGGATGTGGAATTTATTCTTCCCTTCATTCATTCACTCAGTATTTATCAAGCATCTGCCTGTACCAGATGTCCTGCGAGAGGTTAGGGATACAGGGATGAACAGACTTACACCTACCATCAAATTATGCACATTGTGACGAAGGCCACAAGTAATGTGAATACAATATGTGGAAAGACAGACAGGGGTCAGTCAGGATGGCCTGGGGACCACAGAACTCTTGATTTGAAACCTTGTGACCTTGAAATTTTTATGGCCTTAGACAAATCAATCTTCGTGAGCCTCAATTTCCCCATGAGTAAAAATGAAGGAAAGAGAACTCGCTTTGTAAGATTTTAGGAGCACCCTGGTAATACTCAGCAGGTTCACAGAGGAGGTAACAGTAGCTGGACCTTGGAGGATGACACTAACTAGTCTCTCGGGCAAAGTTGAGAACATCGCGTGGCGTGAGAAGCAGTGTTAGTGCGAGGGTGGAGCGTTAGAAACACGTGTGGGCTGAGCAGTCAGTGGCCCGGGGAGGAGGAGGGGAATTCAGAAGACGAGGATAAGCCTGAGGCCTCAGACCACAGCTAACACTTCCTGAGCAGCTGCTGCTGCTAAGTCGCTTCAGTCGTGTCCAGCTCTTTGTGACCCCATGGACTGTAGCCCACCAGGTCCCTCTGTCCAGGACTCTACAAGCAAGAATACTGGAGTGGGTTGCCATGCCCTCCTCCAGGGGATCTTCCCGACTCAGGGAATGAACTCACATCTCATGAGTCTCCTGCACTGGCCAGTGGGTTCTTTACCCCTAGCACCACCTAGGAAGCCCAGAGCAGACACTTTGCTAAACACTTTCTGTGTATTATCTCTTGATCTCTCCAGCTGCCTACGCAATAGGTACTATGATGAATCCCACCATACAGATGTGGAAACCAAGGCACAGAGAGGTTAAGGAAGTTCCTCTAAAGCTGCACAGCCAAGGAGCAGCACAGGGCAGGAGCAGGGAAGAACTCAACTTGGAAACCCTTCGTGGACCATCCTGTCTTTTACAAGTGTGGTCAGGAACCAACATGAACTGCTGCTTTGATTTGTCCTCAATCTTTGCTTTTTGACTTTCATTTAAAAGACTTTTTTTTAACGTAGACCATTTTTTAATTCGGAAGCTATACTGGTAATCTGATCCTCTGCTAATTTGATCTCTTTCACACACCCACTTAGAACCCCACTGAGAACTGTCTTCTCTGTCCTCCAACTTTAACCTTGCTTTAAACTCTATCCTTCTGAAATCGGCAGGGGGAGAGAAGAGAAAGGAAGAACAAGGAAGAAGGAAGGAATAAAGTCCCTTCAGGGGCCACGGACTGCTCATCAAGAAGCCCTTTCCCTATCTAAGTCTTCCTCCTCTTCTTCTCACGCTCTGCCCCCCAACTCAAAAGCACTGCCTGCCAATTGTCTCATACACACACCTCGAGTGTGCCCTCCTCCGCACCCTCACAAATGCCATCTGTTTCCCCATCCCCATCACTTCCCGCTGAAGTCCCACCATCCACAGTCAAGCCGAGCCTGCAGTTGGAAAGGATGGCACCATCCAGCGAGCTCTAAGAGTCTCGGCCTTTTCTTCCAGTCCTCTCACATTGACCAGGAGTTGCCCGGTGCACCAGGCCTGGCCAGTGCCACGTGGGATGCTGCCCAGGTGGAGACAGAGAGCCAAGATTCTAGCCTGAAAGGCAAACAACTGTCAGAGTGAAGAACCTGAACTCTGTCTTGTATATCACGGAGAGAAGAAGCGGAAACTGACTCACCTTGGGTGCTCCCTGTAGCAACTATGGTTCCCAACAAAGCCCCATTTCACATTGTCCCCATTTCACAGATGAAGAAACTGAAGCCCAGTGAGTCAGCGAAGGTGAGGGAAACAGCAAGCAGCTGAGCAGGACCATGCCCACCTCTGCCCAGCCCTCACACCCTTCCTCTTCCCACACCCATCCCAGTTCAAGATGCTGCTCAAGCTGGGTCTGCACTGAGATCCTCCCACAGTTCTCTGGATACACACAGTCGACCACCCATGTGCCTCTTTAAGTTCATATTTCAATACGAAGCTACAGAAATTGCAAATTATATTAAAAAACCACGCAATACCATTTGCTACTGTATTTTCCTAACATGATTTTGAGAGGAAGACATTTCCATGAATTATCTGACTTAGCATTTTGAGAGCTGTGGCAAGCTTAGCGATCCCTTTAAATCTGACTCCTTTATTACATGGATGTGGAATTTATTCTTCCCTTCATTCATTCACTCAGTATTTATCAAGCATCTGCCTGTACCAGATGTCCTGCGAGAGGTTAGGGATACAGGGATGAACAGACTTACACCTACCATCAAATTATGCACATTGTGACGAAGGCCACAAGTAATGTGAATACAATATGTGGAAAGACAGACAGGGGTCAGTCAGGATGGCCTGGGGACCACAGAACTCTTGATTTGAAACCTTGTGACCTTGAAATTTTTATGGCCTTAGACAAATCAATCTTCGTGAGCCTCAATTTCCCCATGAGTAAAAATGAAGGAAAGAGAACTCGCTTTGTAAGATTTTAGGAGCACCCTGGTAATACTCAGCAGGTTCACAGAGGAGGTAACAGTAGCTGGACCTTGGAGGATGACACTAACTAGTCTCTCGGGCAAAGTTGAGAACATCGCGTGGCGTGAGAAGCAGTGTTAGTGCGAGGGTGGAGCGTTAGAAACACGTGTGGGCTGAGCAGTCAGTGGCCCGGGGAGGAGGAGGGGAATTCAGAAGACGAGGATAAGCCTGAGGCCTCAGACCACAGCTAACACTTCCTGAGCAGCTGCTGCTGCTAAGTCGCTTCAGTCGTGTCCAGCTCTTTGTGACCCCATGGACTGTAGCCCACCAGGTCCCTCTGTCCAGGACTCTACAAGCAAGAATACTGGAGTGGGTTGCCATGCCCTCCTCCAGGGGATCTTCCCGACTCAGGGAATGAACTCACATCTCATGAGTCTCCTGCACTGGCCAGTGGGTTCTTTACCCCTAGCACCACCTAGGAAGCCCAGAGCAGACACTTTGCTAAACACTTTCTGTGTATTATCTCTTGATCTCTCCAGCTGCCTACGCAATAGGTACTATGATGAATCCCACCATACAGATGTGGAAACCAAGGCACAGAGAGGTTAAGGAAGTTCCTCTAAAGCTGCACAGCCAAGGAGCAGCACAGGGCAGGAGCAGGGAAGAACTCAACTTGGAAACCCTTCGTGGACCATCCTGTCTTTTACAAGTGTGGTCAGGAACCAACATGAACTGCTGCTTTGATTTGTCCTCAATCTTTGCTTTTTGACTTTCATTTAAAAGACTTTTTTTTAACGTAGACCATTTTTAAAGCCTTCATTGAATCTGTTGTAGTACAGCTTCTGTTTTACGTTTGTTTTGTTTTTTTGTTTTTTTTTTTTGGCCATGAGGCATGTGGGCTCTTAGTTCCCTGACCAGGGACTGAACTCACAGCCCTTGCTTTGGAAGGGGAAGTCTTAGCCACTGGACCACCAGGGAAGCCCCTCCACACTGGGTCTTACTTTCGCCTTCTTTGACATTTGAACTGCCTGATTTCAGAGGCAGCCGATGGCCACAGCAGACTTCTTGTCTGGGCTACAGCAGCAGGAGATACAGGAGAAGGTCCTTAAAAAGCCCAGGTGGTGGTCACAGGGGCCCAGAGAGAGGGGTTCAAATGGCTAGATGTGCTGCAGGGGGCCAGCTCCCCTTCAGGCGGCTGTGTGTCAGGCAGCAGAGCCTCTGGTTCATTCCTGCCCAGAGCCTTCATCACCCGGGGCCAGGGGCAGCCGGAGAAGGGCGGGTTCTCAAGTCTGGTCAGCCTGCTATGAGCTGTGATCCGTGCCCAGGAACTTGAGAGCTGAGCTGCTCACCGCGTGCTGAGAAAGACTCTAAGGAGTGATCTCGCTGATGCCCCTCCACAGCTCCAAGAGTCGGGTACCACTCTTACCAGCTCCATTAAACGATGGGGAACTGAAACTGCAGTAATTTGCTAACATCTCAGGGCTGGGAAATGACCAAGCTAAGATTCAAACTCGAGGTTTTTCTTAGAGCCCCGAGGCTTAACCACCTCACTGTTCTAGCCTTGCCTCATCCTGGCTGTGGGCCCAGGACAGGCCAGTTTCCTCATCTGACAGCTGGGGGTGCTGAGGGCCACTTTGCTGGAAGATGCCATCTCTTCTATAATGCACTTCTCCTGGGGCCTTGAAGGAGGTCATTTTCCATAATGAGGAGTTGTGTTTACTACAATAAACGGGCTGTCTGGGTACATTCATCAGTCAGGGCTCCTAGGATATCACAGACAGGGCAGTGTGCACAGCAGAAATTGATTCTCACCGTCCTAGAGGCTGGAAGTCCAAAACGAAGGTGTCGGCAGGATTGGTTCCGAGTTCTCTTTCCTCGCCTTCAGATGACCGCCTCCTCCTTGGATCTTCATATAGTCTTCCCTCTGTGCCTGTGTCCTAATTTCCTCTTCTGTAAGGACACCAATCAGACTGGACCCAGGTCCACCCATACGATGTCACTTAACCTTCATCACCCCTTTAAAGACGGCATCTCCGAACATACTCACATTCTAAGATGCTAGGGGTTAGGACTCCAGTGTATGAATTTTATGGAAACAATCCAGCCCGTACCATGGGGAAAGTCAGACAATCTCTATTTCGGAGCATGATTTCTTTATTCTCAATTCCTTAGTGTCGGCTGAGGCCAGCCCACACCATCCTTTCACTCAACAGCCGCTATGGAAAGTGAACCAAGACGCCGCCAGATGGTCTGGTGACAAAGCTGAGCCCCTGTCTGTCTCTGCCCTCCGGAACTGGCAGGGTCCCAGGTGACTAAGACATGCGGTGAGATTTACAGTCCACGAGTCTCTTTGCACAACCACCGCAGCATTTAATTTTCCCAAAGCTCCTGAGGGGAGGGTTCAAGAGTTGTCCGTATCTTTCAGCTGCAGAGACTGATGCTCAAGGACTGAGTGGCTGGCCCCAGACCAGAGCGGCCGCAGGTGGGGGCTTGAGTCTTGAGCCTCGGGGCCCTGATCCCTACTCCGGAGCAGTCCTCGGTCTGGGAGGCTCTTTCGTTAGCCTCACTTTGCCATCCTCCCATCAACGAGGATGTACTGAGCTCCTACTTTGTGCCAAGCTGCTACGGAGCTGCTTGCTAGCAGAGACTTCCAGGATACAGAGGAGAGGACAAACCAAAGAACCTCGAAGTGGGGGAACAGACAGGATGATGTGATAACGTGATGGGAGAGTGACTAGTAACGACCCGAGGAGCTGACATTTAAGAAAGACCAAAGGAGGCAAATGAGACAGTGCAAAGGCCCTGAGGGGTTCTGGCAAGAGCTGATGTTGGAGGGGTAGGTGGGGGCCAACCCACACATGGCCTTGGAAAGTATGTTTCTAAGTATTATGGAAAAAAAAAATTAACCTGGACCTGAGCTGAGAATGAGAACCAGTTACTTAATGGTGCTCAATATTCTCTCTGATGTTCCCTTTAATTGTTGTAGAAATTAGGAGTGGATTAAATACCTCTTTGGGATCTAAACGATAGTCACAAGAAGCCCCCTGAACTCCCCACAGCCAACTTCCCTTTGCAGGGAGCCCTGGTGGATGCCTCATTCAGGTCAATCCCGAGGACACTATACTGTGTGAACAGCATCTGCGAGGACCCATGGAGACCTCAGTCTCCTACCACCCTCAGTCTCCTACAATCCTCCAACAAAGGATCAGCGTTCGGGCCAACAGGGGCCGCGGGTGCCCTCTGGCTGTTATCGGGGCTGGATGCAGCGGGCCTGAG
Source organism: Madoqua kirkii (assembly GCA_006408675.1). Classification (NCBI taxonomy): domain Eukaryota; kingdom Metazoa; phylum Chordata; class Mammalia; order Artiodactyla; family Bovidae; genus Madoqua; species Madoqua kirkii. The sequence goes on along the minus strand of SJYC01113925.1, from coordinate 13,710 downwards.
GGCGGCAGAGATGCAGGAATGTGGGGACCCGGGCCCCCTCTAGACCAGCGTCTGGGGGAGACAGATGAAGGGAAACGGGTGCCCATCCGATCTCAGGGTGCTCGCTCAGACAGTGCGAGGAGCATCACGCCGTTCTAAAACAGCAGGACTATTTTCTCTGTCCTAATTGATGAACAGCTGTGCTTTAATAGACTATGCCGCTGAGCTTCCCTGATCTCTCCTTAGGCCACCCCCCAGCCCCAAACGAAGGCTCCCTGGGGATCCAGGAAAAACAAAATTTTTCCTTTGTGTGTGAGCATGGAGGATGGGAGAGGGGTGAAATTGTTTTTGCTGGATTAATAAACGGATAGATGAATAACTCCGCCAAATAGATTTTAGATCCTTGCTTCCATCCTTTTTTATTGGCTATTTCCTGATAGTCACTGCTGTGAACTTTAAAGCTTCCCCTTCAAAGACCAAATGGTAAATAAAGCTCGGAAAAGATGCAGCCTTTCGTGATGTCAACCCTGGTTTACAAATATTTCTTCACTTAGCCGTCCCCTGAACCCTAGGATGTAGACACTTGCAGGATCTAATCTGTCACACTGCATTGTGTTGATTCTTGCATGGGGAACTTGCTGGGGACTCTGGGCGGGAAAAAAAAAAAAAAAACATCTGCACCTCCTGCCTTCAGGAGCTTAGGGTCTATTGCCCACCTTTGCAAACCACAGCCCGGGGAGGGGCCACATCCAGCCTGCCACCTGCTTTTGTAGGGCCCATGATCCGAGAATGGTTTTACATGTCTAAATGGTTGAAAAAACCCACAAGACTCTGTGACTCATGAAAATTATCAGCAATTCATAGTTCAGCGATGACAATAAAGTTTTATTAGCGAACAGCCATAGTCATTTGTTTAGGTATCACCTACAGGGACTTTCAGGCTTCCCTAGCGGCTTAGTCATTAAGAATCCACTTGCCAGTGCAAGAGACATGGTTCGATCACTGGGTCAGGAAGATCCCCTGGAGATGAAAATGGCAACCCACTCAAGGATTCTTGTCTGGAGAATCCCATGGACAGGGGAGCCTGCAGGGAGGGCCACAGTCCATGGGGTCACAAAGAGTTGGACACGACTTAGTGACTAAGCAACGACAGGGACTTTGACACCACAAAGGCAAGGTTGAACAGTGGGGACAAAGGCCATAAAGGCTCCCAAAGCCTAAAACATTTACTCTCCAGCCCTTTACAAAAAAGACCCTTGCCGACACCTGGTCTGTGATTGAGAAAGGGAAGTGGAAGGTGACCTGAGTTTACTGAGCACGGGGCTTCTTATAGGCATCAGGTCCTTTCATCAGCTGGCTGCGAGTCTGGGGTCACTTTCCCCACTTTATGAAGGAGGGGACCAAAACACACAAAAAAATCAGTAACTTGCCCAAAATTCTAGGAATGTATTGTTGACAAGGAGAGGAGAGGTCTTAACCGTGTAAGAAGTCACAGAAGCCCCATCAAAACTGAATTCAGTTGCCTCCACTTTCTAGAAGCTGTTGCTTTTTTTTTTTTTAACTTTTTAAATGTTTCTTAAATATTTTGTTTGCTGTTTCGAATATAGCTTTTTAAGTTGCTGTGAGCATTTTTTGAGCATTCAGTTTTTTTTTTTTTTTAATGGAGCTTCCTTGAATGGCTCAGTGGTAAAGAACCCGCCCGCCAATGCAAGAGATATGGGTTCAATCGCTGGGCCAGGAAGATCCCCTGGAAAAGGGAATGGCAACCCACTCCAGTATTCTTGCCTGGAGAATTCCATGGACAGAGGAGCCTGGAAGGCTATAGTCCATGGAGTCACAAACAGTCAGACACGACTAAGTGACTAAATAACAAAAACAGCTGTTAGCATCACAGCACAGTGTTTAAGTTAGAATATATCAAGGTGAAGGGTGGACATCACCTAAGGACTCCATTCTCTTCTGGGGAAGATGTTGGCGTGTCTCCAGTTGTACACAGGATAATGTATCGAGTCAAATGTGAGTATGACCTTGTGATTGTCTTTATTTAGAGATTATCTGTAGCTTAAGGGGATGCATATGGGGGCCATGTTGATGAGGTGTGGACTTGTAATGACTAATTTTATGTGTCAATTTGGCTGGGTAACCCGTACCCAGAGATGTGATCAAACGCTAGTCTAGATGTTGCTGTGAAGATGCTCTTCAGAAGAGAGTCATATCTAAATCAAGAACCGTTGAGTGAAGCAGATTACCCTCCATAATGCGAGTGGGCCTCATTCAATCAACTGAAGGACTTAGGAGAAAAAGACTAACCTTCCCCCAAGCAAGAAGGAATTCTGCCAGCAGATGGCCTTCAGACTTGAGCTTCAACTCAAGGGGATTCAATCCTTGAGTTAAGAAGATTTGCTAGAGGAGAGCCTGGTGACCCATTCCAATATTCTTGCATGGAGAATTCCTTGCACAGAGGAAACTGATGGGCTACAGTCCATAACGTCGCAAAGAGCCAGACATGACTGAAGTGACTTAGCATGCACGCAGGCACCTATATACATTGGTTCTGTCGGGAGGCAAGTCTATCAGCAGAGTCACAGCCCAAATAGTTTCCTGCTTCCTAGTCCAGTGCAATTCTGACCCAGGACTGGTTCTTTACCAGGTCTGGCAACTCTGAGTTTTACCTTGGGTAAAAATCACAGGGTGATATCATAAGGGTTTAATGAGATGATGCACACACAGCACGTAGAGCAGAGCCTGGTGCCCAGAGAACCCTCAATATATGTCCACTCCCACAGCATCAGCAGCATCAGCTCAGGGTCCCCGTCTCTCCCAAGGTCCGCCCCGGGCAAGGGCCAGGTCTCTGCATCTCCAGCAGCGGCTGGGGGCTCTGCTGGGGGGTCATCTCACTTCCTCAAGTCCCAGATCCAAGGCGGCCATCCCCCATCTGTGTGTGTCTGAGCCTTGAACACGCACACCCTATCAACTGTCTGAAAGCCCGCTTTCTATGTGGAAAAGTGTAAGAAATAGTTAAATGTTTCCTATTGTTGTATCAGTGAACCAGTTCAGAGATTGCCGACTCAATTCAATCAAAATTAGTGACAAGAGAGCAATTTTCCCGTTCCGTTCAACATGGAGAGCTTTTTGTTTTGCTTTGTTTTTATTGGAGGTGATTCACCGCATCTTTCCTCGAGGTAAGCTGAGTAGCTCCGGCAGCACCGTGTCTCCTTTTGTCTAGATAAGTGTTATCCAGTAAAATGAACACAATAAGACTATGTTTACCTTAATTCTGTTTAAAAATCACATCGCAATAAGAGATCAATAGCTCTCTACAACAATTTACCCAAGACCCGGCTGGGGAAGAGAAATTCAAATTGCATTGATTTTTTTTTCATGAGCGCGTGTGTGTGTGTGTGTGTGTGTGTGTGTGTGTGTGTGTGTGTGTGTGACAAGAATAGCCCATGAGCCGGAGCATTGACAATATGGCACATGAGACTGAATCTAAAACACAAGTTAGAAGGAGCCAAGCAGAGGATCGCTGAACTGTTGTGGCTGTTACCCGTGGCCCTGGGAACTGGGAGAAATTCAATAAAGACAGGAGAGCGCGGTGGGTTTTTCTCACTCGCGTCCTATTTCTCCACAGGCCATAGTCTTGGAGAATGCGGGTCTGGAAAGGACTTTGGAGGTGACCCCGGGCTGACGTCCACGTGGGTTCAGGTAGGGGAGTGGGGAGCACGGTCAGTCATGGGGCTCCTGGGTCCTGTGCGTGAGAAGAAGTGCATCTGTGAAGGCAGAGCCTGCGTCTCTCGTTTTGGACCCTGGTACACGATAGGATCTCAGCCGATGTCTGTTGAATAACTAGATGGAGCCAAACAGGAGGGAAGGGAAGGAGGGGTGAAGAGAGGGAGGGAAAGAAGAAAGGAGGGGGAGAAAGAAAAGCACAGGAAGAGAAAAGACAGGAAGAAAAACAGCTGAGACATCAGAGAGACCTGAGTTGTACTCTGATCTATATTTGCACTTGACCTTGGTCACGCCTGACCTTGTACATCAGTGCAAGAGTCATGAGAAATCAACAGAATCATCACATGTGCACTTTCTGGTCTGCACTAGACGCCCAGAGTTGGGATGAGATCATGCTTTTCTGCCACAAATATCGGACTCTAAATTCCTCCGAAGGAAAGGTTTCCTGAGCCTGGGCCTGTGAACAGGGCCCCCAAGTTGCTTCTGAACCGCCCCACACTGTGGCCGCCTCCGGCAGACACAGAGGCCAGGTTGGGGGTGTGCCTTTCTGATAAACCCACATTCCCACTCCGACCACTTTGAAATATGCCTTGGAAAAGAAGTAAGGTGTTTTTTTTTTTTTTAAAGGGGGGAGGAAAAAAATGTAAGTGGAGAAATTATTGGAACTGGAGAAGGGTTTTAATGGCACGTTGGCATCCTGCAATTTCACACATTAAAACATATTTTTAAAGAAACAACTACAGTGCTGATTGTATAAGGGCAAAGCTTTCCACTCTTCAGACTATTAATAAGGGCTTCCCATAGAGAAGACAAATACATGCTTGATGCATTTTTAATCCTTTGCCAATACATTTGACTAAAGCTGTTTGCTGTTTCAATGACAGGATTTAACTTGCCCTTCTGTATCCAACGTTCCTGATTATTAATGACATTTAGGAAACACAAGCTTTAAAGTTACATTCTGGTTGAATGGCAGCCTCTGCTCCGTGCCCTGCAGAAGGGAACTCACACTTCTGAATTGGGTGTTGGGGGAGGGGGGGGAGTACATCTCAGTCCAGGGTTAAAGGGGCTTCCCCACCCTGGGCTGCCCCTCTCCCATCCCCTCAGCCAGGAGCCAGTTCACAGTCAGCTACGAGCAGCGGGCATCGGCCTTTCCAGCTCCCTTCCTTGCCTTTCCACACCTGGTAACCTTGGCGTCACTGCCCTGAGAACTGCTCAGTGCTGTCTGCAGACAGAATCTGGGAAATACGAAACCAAATTCACGGATGGTATTTGGATTTCTCAGGACCCCCCTCCCATTCAAATGTCAAGAATACAATCTTCCAGGAAAAAGAGATGGCCAGGAACATAAATAACTTTGAAACCAGGGATTGAGAGAAAGCCCTTGGATCGTAACAGACCACAAGCAGAGGGAAGAACTCGCTACTCGGACACAGCTGATTATTTTATGCTTTTTAAAAATTTATTTTAAGAGAAATTAACACTCAGGCTGAAATGAAATTGCGTGTGCTGGTACCCTCCAAGCCACCTCCTTTATTCAGCTGGATGATGGGATGTTAATAAGAGGATACCCCAAGTGAACACACTAGAATATGGTCAGAAATGGGTGCAGGCGAGAACTCTTGGAGGGCAGGGAGCATTTTGCTTTGGTTTTGAACTATTCCCATTGCGGGGAATTGAGAGGACAGGGGCAGGCAGGGGATTGGGGGGAAGCAGACAGACATGCAGGTGACAACCCAGGAGGAAAGAAGAGAGTGAAGCAGGTTCACACACAGCATCTGAAAAGGACCCCCCTCTTCCATCCGGGAAAAGTCATCTGCACAAAAGCCTTTCAGCCTCCTCGTATTATATGCTCAGCTCTGACCCCCTATTGTAATGAAAAGCAGATCCCCCTATGAATCACAGAAAATCAATACTGCGTTTTACTAAGTTTGTGTTAATTTTACACCTTTCAGCCTCCAGAGGGGAATTATTGCCTGCAAAGATGAGAAAGCCTCTTCTCCCCCAATTCTGCCGTTGTCTGGGTTTCAGACAACTAGGTTGGAAAAACCCTATCACTGTTTAAAAAGGGGAAAAAAAAAACCCACGACGATGAAGAAGGAGAAAAGGGGAGTGTCGAGGGGGGCTGCGGTTTGAGAGATTTTAATAGCTAATAATAGGAGAGAGCATAAAAGCGCAGATCCAATTTAAGCGAAAGAGTTCCTATGTAAGCATTGCTTGTCAGTCTCGGGGTGTACTGTATAGGGGCCAGCTCCTGAGCATGGCAGCCCAGATATATAAAGTCCAGATTTAATTCCGATACAGAGAAATACAATTTCAAAACCGGACGTCTTATCATCGGCATGTCCCACTGGAGAACTCATTTCCCTATAGCAAAAGGCTGTCGATGCCATTATGCTGTACAAGGAAGCAATTTACCACTACAGCTAAACAGGGCTACCAGGACTGTGGGAACTTGAGCATTTGAAGTTATCGCTCAGGAAAAAAAAAAATAGCATTTCAAATGTCAGTGAAATGGGAAGGAATAATTGAAAAGTATCAATCAGAGAAGCAGAAGGGTTTAGAAGGCTGAGACCACATCCTGACTTCCTGGGCTTTGCTCTTTTTGCTTCCGTTCCCCTTTCTACTGGCCTCACAGACCAACCCCTCCCTTTGTCTTCACCCCTAAGCCTGCGTGCTCCCTCTGCAAGTTCAAATGCAACTCCGGAAAAGTAGGGCTCGCTGCTTCATCTTCTTCTGCGTCAGACACGAAGAGCAACCTGAGACTCCAGGGGCTGAGATTTCATGGTGCAAATATGCTCCCCCACCCAGGTCCTGAGTCACCCTCACGCTCAAGATCCATAAAAGGCATGACCTTCCAGGTCCTGCAAAATCACACATGTTCACAAAGCCCCACAACGGTAGCCTTCGTCCAGCTGCTCCTTAAGGTGACTGAGAACAGCTCAATCTAAGTTGGAGTATAAAGACCACAGAACTGCATTTCTACCTTGGACCCATCACTGATTAGTCCTGATTCACCCTGACAAGGTAATTCCCCTCTCTAGTCCTCAATATCCTTGTCAGTAAAATGAGGATAATGACATCCTCATTCATGTAAGGGATAAGACAGAGCATGTGGGGTATTTTGCCTGGCACGCAGATAGCTAATACTGTTGCCATCGTGATTCCACTGCACAGTGAGGGCTTCAGATTTCTTACCACCTATGGTCGGCTCACCTCTGGGAGCCCACTGTTACCACTGCCCCCTGCTTCCCTTCTGTTCTTCCAGCACTCTGAGCCCATTTCTGAAGCTAAGCAGGACCTTGTGGAGCCTTCCCAGGACAGACTCCCCCGCCCCACCACCACCACATTTTCCACCTGCCTCTTGTCTAGAAAATTTTAGTCAAAGACTAATTTTAATTAGAGAAATGAAACTGCAAAAACAAAGAAAAACAGTCAAATAACACAAAATAATCATAGTGTAGCCAATAAACAGAGTCAAGGACTCAGTTTTTCCTCGAAGGCTATAGATAATGTTCTGAACCACATCCGTTGAACTGTTCTGTAGATACTGTAACTCCCATCAGGTGAAAGAAGTCAACTATACAATGACCAGGATGTAGCCACAACATAAGCTGCCACAATTTTGAGAACTGGCCTCAAGGAAATGGGAACAAACTGACCCTGGAACTGAAAACTGCTGCTGCTGCTAAGTGTACTTAAAACAATCAAGATGATCCCGATCAGACTGTCACACGACCAAGTTCAAGATCCTGTCAGAGCTGACTGTGCTGTTCTACATGTAGCCTCCCCCCAGCATCTATGCACCCCTGAAACTGCCCTCTGGGAGCTCTTGCCCACTGATTGGCAATGGGGAGTTGGTTCTTTGGGACATGAGTCCATCTTCTCCCTAGGATAGCTGGCTTCCTCAATAAAGCATCTTTCCTTTTACCCAACATATGTCTCTCAGTATAAACTTCTTGAGCCACAAGCAGCCAAACCTGAGTTCAGTAACATTCCCACCAAGGACCTTTGCACTTGCTGTTTTTCTTGCGGAACACTCATTCCATTAGTCTTCGCACAGCTGGCTCCTCATTTAGTTCACAGCTCCCATATACCTCACAAAAGACCTGCCCTGTCCAACCTCCTGGAGATTGCACAGCAGATTGTTTTTGAGTCACTGGTCTTTACTTTCTTGACAACACTTATCTTTGAAATTACTGTCCATCTCTCCCACTAGAATACAAAGCCACTGAGAACAAGGTTCTTGTCCATCTTATCCTCGACAGAATATCTTTCTGTTGGACCGAGTACTTGGAACAAAGCAGGTACCATGTAAATACCCTCATGTGTTGAATGAATAAAGAAGTGAATGGAAGATCATCCCGTTGGAATGAAATGAGAGCCTGCTCGACCCAGAGCCTAAGAACAGTCGGCACTCAGGAAGTGCTAGCTGGGCCATGCTCACTGAGTAGCTGCTCCTGGACAAGCACCTTCATGTGGATGGAGCAGCCAAGGCGAGCAGCAGTAAGACTGGCCTGCTCCTGTAGCCCCTGGGTGCCTAGCTATAGAAACTCCAATTTGGCCAGGGGCTCCCTTGATATACCCCTTTCTTAGTTATTTACAACCCGGCATAATGAATGCAGTTACCTGGGAATTTCCCCAGTGGCCTATGAACTTCGGCTTAGGGACTTTGCCTTTCATTTATAGATCCACTCGTCCACCATCCATCCGTCTACCGGGCTTGGTGGCCCACACATGCTAAGAACCATAACAAGGCAAGATAGCCTGAGCATTCCTACAGCCAGGCCCCGTGCTAAGCACTCTGAGCATCGTCTCATTGAAACCCTCTTGACCCAACATGGGGTCCTTGCTGTCATGTCCCCGTTTCATAGGCAAGGAGGCTAATGTAGAGCAATTATGCTTAGCACTGATCCCATATGTTGCTTAACATTTGGTAAAGTAAAATAAAAGTTAACTATTGCTAACTACTGTCTTTCTAAAGTTCAGAAATACACATGGCTTCACATTTTAAGGTTTTTGAAATTCAGATGCATCTTTTCATCAATGTGAATATTTAACGTCAGCGTGTTCACTATTCTGGAAAAGCTGTTCTTGTGTCTGATGGTGGCTGACACTTTAAAAATGAGAGAACACGGTGGCTTTAGACAGAGTGACATGTGAATCCACTGACCCTTGCCTCTGCTCCCAGCCCTAGATGGTCTTGTTGTGGGCATTCTCTCCAGCAAAAGGATTCTGGCAGGATGGCAATTTTCCTCTCTTTCCAATGTATGTGTGCATATAAACATACGTGTGTGTGTGTGTGTGTGTGTATGTGTGTGTGTATAAGAGAGATAGAGGTACATATCTACAAGAGATAGAGATTTACTTTAAGGATCTCACTCAAGTGACTGTGAGAACCTAGTAAGAACCTACAGGTTGGAAACCCAGGGAAGAGTTGCTGTTAGAGGGCTGAGTCTGAAATATACAGGTCAGACCAGTGGGTGAGAAACTCAAGCAGATTTTCAATGTTGCACTCTTCAGGAAGAATTGCTTCTTTTCCAAGGGAGGAAAAAAAGCTTTTTTTTCTTTTCCATTTTAATTAATTTTTACTTTTCTGATTGTGCAACTTTCTTTGGTATTTTCATTGTCTTCTAAGGCACTTTTTACTGAAGGATAAGATATAATCATTCTTATTTATTAAGGTAAAATTTACATTTAGTAAAATGAACAGGAATTAAGTATGGGATTGAGAAGTTTTGATAAATATACACATCCATGTGAACATCACCCTAATAAAGATATAGGATATTTCTATAAGATGACCATGCAATATTTCTAGGAGAGCTTTTCCACTCTGAAGGTCTTCAAATGATTAGGTAAGGCCCACCCAAATTATGGAGAGTAAGTAATCTGTTTTACTTAAAGTCTACAGATATAAGGTTTTCATCTCATCAAGAAAATACTTTCAGAGCAACATCTGTTCTGATATCTGACCAAACAATTAGGTCCCGTGGCCCAGCCAAATTGACACAGGATATGAACCACCACACAGAGTTAGGTTAAAAGGCTCAACAGAAAGTACTCTAGAGATCGCCATCAGATATTAAGCTCTGGACATTCTAGGCATGAAAAGCCCATCATCCTTGCAGCATCCTTTGATGCTATGTGAGGTAAGGAGGCATCTGATTTACGTTCTGCCCCTCTCCACTGCAATTTTCCAAAGCCTCGTAAAACACATGGAGTCTTAGAAGTCACTGCCTCTCAGCGCTGGGTGATCCAGCTGGTCACTGACTACCTCCCCACCAATGAGTTCTGTCCTCCAGTTACATCCAGCTCTGGGCACTTCCCTCCTGTACCCAGAGACCCCCATCAGCTTCAGTTGCTCCTGTCTAGCCCACTCCCCACTCACAGCCCACAGCCCCAGGAAGAAGGGAGCAGCAGGAACCCTCTCCCACCTCTGAGAGTTAAGGTGTGTCTTATTTTCAGATTCCCTCTCTCACTTTTCTTTGTCCAGAAGCTCCTTAGCTGTTCTCATGACTGCTCAGTAGGTCCCTAGAATCTTCTAATGTCCCAGCAGCAGAGCCTTGGGCTGTCACCTGGTTACACTTAAAGTAATTCTCACGGAGGAGATGTTGTTGAATGGTCCATGCGGAGGTCCAAAGCGGTAAGCGTGGTGACATCCAACCTGCTCAGTGTCTGCCCCTGCTTCAACTGGTTTCTCTTCCTTTGCTCAGAGTTCCCCAGATCAGCAGAAGAACTGTTTTAGGAAACAGACCTTCCCAGCAGACTCCCAGCTCCCCATCTGCGGACCCAACAATATCAGCCATCTTTCCCTCTCCTTCAGGGCGTACTGCTTCTTAAAGCTGAGGGGAACACAAGGCTTCCTAACTCTATGGTCAAACAGAGAGGTGCTTGACTTAGTTCCCTTGGTTCACAGTCAATACCAGTCCAGCCTGAGCTAATGCATTGCAGGCCACTATTGTCAAAGCTGCAAGCTCAGTGGGAAGAGAACGGTCCTTAGGGTCAAGGTCCTGGGTTCTGGGGGGCCTCAACCATACCACTGACCCATCTGCTTCTCCTTTCCTCAGTGATAAAGTGAAGATAGTAGACTTAACGTCTTGCTACAAATCATACAGTTATTGTGGGGATCAAAAGGATGCTGGGAGAGGTAAGGAACACAGGGCCTTGCAAATGAAAACGAAAAAGACAGTGCAGTGTCTTCACAGCCTCAGCACAATAACAGTGCGTGCTAAGATGCTTCAGTCACATCCGACTCCCTGTGACCCGATGGACTGCAGCCTGCCAAGTTCCTCTGTCCATGGGATTTTCCAGGCAAGAATACTGGAGTGGGTTGCCTTGCCCTCCTCCAGGGGATCTTCCTGACCCAGGGATTCAACCCATATCTTTCACATCCACCTGCACTGGCAAGCAGGTTCTTTATCACTAGCACCACCTGCAAAGCCCATGATAATAGTAGCAGCCACTTAAACTGCACTAGAATATCCAGTCCCTGCTCTAAGAACTCCACACGTGACACACTTAATTCTCACAAGTCTTCCACTGGAAGTAGCATTATCCCCATTGTAGAGGTGAAAAGACTGAGGCCCCAGATGTTCTAGAGCATTCCCAAGGAACACAGCGAAAGTGAAGGTGAGACTAACACCCAGGAAGCCTGTCTCCAGGATCTGTATCCTCAGCCATCCTCTTACCCTGCCTCCTTGCTAGATTCCATCTTGCCTAGCATCTTACACAGACTTGATACCTCCAAATGTTTGTCAATGAAAGAAATGCTCAACATAAAAAAAATTCCAAGAGTTCTGAAAAGATATAAAGAATTGTAGCTTCTGCCAGTGCCTTGCTCATAACAGGCTCTCGGTAAATATTTGTTGTGCGAATGAGTGAGTTACTCAGAGAGCAGCATTCCTCTATTTCTTTATTAGTGAAAACTGTGACATCTGAAATGTATCGCCATTGGAGTTTTTTATGAGGAATTTTAGCAAGCCAGAGTCTTCATGATAACATGCGAATCACAGAGAGTCAGCCTGCCCAGCCAGCTGCTAGCTCTTTCTGATTCTACAGCGAGACCACAGAGTCTCTGTATTTTTCGTTACATGATCCTATGTAAGACAACAGAATGTTAGAAACCCTCCACTCTGGAGAACGAGGGGCCTGGCTTGTGTTTGGAAATTGTTCTTGGACAGCACTTTAAATATTCTATATCTCAATGTGTGTTAATGATGTGTCTTGTAAAGTCTTCCTAAATGCCTCTATGCGAAATTAATAAATTGATTTAACTTCATTTTTGAAAAGAAAAGCTTAATAGTCTACTTTCTCCCAACAGACATTCTGAGCTCAGAATTCCAGTCCCAACACTTCATGGCAAAGAGATGGAAAAACAATGGAAACTGAGAGACTTTATTTTCGGGGCTCCAAAATCAGTGCAGATGGTGACTGCAGCCATGAAATTAAAAGACGCTCCTTGAAAGAAAAGCTTTGACCAACCTAGACAGCATATTAAAAAGCAAAGACATTACTTTACCAACAAAGATCTGTCTAGTCAAAGCTATGGTTTTTCCAGTGGTCATGTGTGGATATGAGAGTTGGACTGTGAAGAAGGCTGAGCGCCCAAGAACTGATGCTTTTGAACTGTGGTGTTGGAGAAGAAGACTCTTGAGAGTCCCTTGGACTGCAAGGAGATCCAACCAGTCAATCCTAAAGGAAATCAGTTCTAAATGTTCATTGGAAGGACTGATGCTGAAGCTGAAACTCCACCACTTTAGCCACCTGATGCAAAGAACCAACTCATTGGGAAAGATCCTAATGCTGAGAAAGGTTGAAGGCGGGAGGAAAAGGGGATGGCAGAAGATGAGATGGCTGAATGGCATCACCAGTGAGATGGACATGAGTTTGAGTAGGCTCCGGGAGTTGGTGATGGACAGAGAAGCCTGGCATGCTGCAGTCTGTGGGGTCACAAAGAGGCAGACATGACTGAGCAGCTGAACTGAACTGAAGTAGAACCCAGAGGGGTGAGCCTAATTCGGCTTGGGTGGTAGGGAAGGAACTCAAACCAACTCAACTTTGAGTGAGATGTGCTGGCCACTTTCGGATCCAGCAAGGAATGTTTGAACATCTGTAAGAAATGCCTTGCTGAAGGCTGTCAGGTGTTTCCCAGGAAGGACACTTCTAGGCCTTGATGCCCATTCCGTGGTTTACTACTTTCAACTGATAAAATCTTAGTCCAAGTGAACCAAGACACACCTGTTTATAGAGTCCATCTTTGGCCTCTCTCGCTTAAAATGCAAGCTCCATCATCCTTTAGCAACTCAGGGTTTCAGGTCTCTAAAGCTAAATTTAATGCCCCTTCCATCCTACTCCCTCCAAGAGATTTCACATTCTCTTCCCTGAGTTGCTTCTCCTAGGAAGGAATTTAGAGTTTTCTTTATCTTCTGCTCACACCAGCCTAAATATGCTTTATCATTATCCCTTGTAAGAAGTGTAGTGACCTCAAGGAGTCTCACTGTGGGTCCATCCACAAAGTGGAGAATGAAACATCCCCCTCCTTTTATTCGGGCCAATATACAATCACTAATGCCATTTTAGACACCACTAGGAGAAGGCAATGGCAACCCACTCCAGTACTCTTGCCTGGAAAATCCCATGGAGGGAGGAGCCTGGTAGGCTGCAGTCCATGGAGTCTCGAAGAGTCAGACACGACTGAGCAACTTCACTTTCACTTTTCACTTTCATGCATTGGAGAAGGAAATGGCAACCCACTCCAGTGTTCTTGCCTGGAGAGTCCCAGGGATGACGGAGCTTGGTTGGCTTCCATCTATGGGGTCACACAGAGTCGGACACGACTGAAGTGACTTAGCAGCGGCGGCAGTCAAGCCAGAAGTGAGGACCCCAAGGGTCAATTCAAAGTTCAAGCTGGTTTTAGAAAAGGCAGAAGAACCAGAGATCAAATTGCCAACATCTGCTGGATCATGGAAAAAGCAAGAGACTTCCAGAAAAACATCTATT